>JAANBB010000184.1:0-73202 GCA_014621425.1 Cylindrodendrum hubeiense | reverse complement strand
TGAGGGGGTGTGGTAATTAGGGGTGATAGGGGCGGCCCCCGGGGTGTGCGAAGGAGGTGAGATTTGGGGAGAGGGCTGGGGGAAGACAGTCGCACGGGCTGCCTGTGCTGGGCCTAGGATGGCACTGTGAGACGCTGGAAGTTTGGTGGAACCGCCCTGGAACAGTGGTGTCGAGGTAGGCTCCACGGGCACAGCTGGTATCTACGGTGTAGTGGGCGGTGGCAGGTCGCGCACTGGGCGACAGAGGGGGTACGCCCGGTGTACAGTGGGCGGTACAGTGGGGGTCCAGATTACGCCGCCCCACAGGCTCGTCCCATGTGGTGGATTTGTTCCTTTTTTGGGAGCTTCCTTGTTAATGTGCGCCCCGTTTGATTTTGCGGGGAGCATGGAAACGGGAAACCCAAGAGTAAGCCTCGGTCGGGGTTTCCGACAAACGAGATCGATGTCTGATATTGCGATGATGAAGGGTTTTTCGATATGTAGCTTCTCGGATTCCTCTGCAGCCGAGCGGTACGTGGGCATGGAATGAGGGAATTTTCTCAAGGGGCGAGGCAGAAGGGGAAAAAAAAGAGGCAGAAAAAAAAACACCGAAAAAGGCCGCTTGTTGAGGGGGACGCCGATGGGTTGGGTCGGAATGGTCGTTGAATGGCCTCGTTGGATGGCCTCCGACTCGAGTTGGATGGAGGGCTAGAGATACGAGTGGGTGTTTGTCTTTTTCGCACTTCTCTCCCGCCGGGTCCGCGTCCGTCGCGTCCGGCGGACGGCTATAGCCATGTTGCTCGGTACCGTTCGTATCTTGATGAGATGGACTCGATTTAGAACTGCCGGACTGGGTGTATGGCCCTGTACCGCATGTGTATTGTCTCGCACGACGACTAAGCTGTCATAAGCAGACGTCGCTCGTGGCCGACCACATGGCACGAGATCTATCATTTGTAATGAGCACATATGTGGTCAGCTAATGTTGGCATCCTGTTTCGGTGACTGTGTCTGGCAACTGGTCGGGAGACCGGGTTTGGGCTGGCAGCTGTTTCTTGCGCCTGGGCGGCGCCCCGAGTCAACATCCGCCGATAGAAGGGTGCGCTGATGGAGGAGAGGGCCGACGACTCGCCAAATCGCCAACAAAACGGGCGGGTGTGGTGGAGCCCCGACACCACTCCTCGGTGTGCTGATGTGCGATCTTCGGAGAAGCTCGGGCCCTGACCGAGCAATGAGATGAGTCGATGGTACGATTGAGGTCTTTTCCCTGTACTCCTTCCCGCTAGGGCCATGGTATGAGTGATGGTATGAGTGAGATGTTGTCACGATTCGTCAGGATGAGGGAATTGGCTGGATGGAGGGACACGGTCTGCTTGGTCTGCTTGGGTTTGACATAGTTGGTAATTGCCCTCGTCGCATTGCACGGATCCCGACCTGCGGACTACCGGTTTTGGTAACTGTCGAAACCAAGGCCTGCTGCCGTCCGGGCCTGGACCGCACCGGTAGTGGTACTTATCCACCACCCCGTATAGTGGGTTGGCCTAGTAGGCGACCTAGGCATTCCGTCATTCGATATCATCACGAGACAGGACATACACGAATAAAGCTCCAGAAAAATAAGTCAAAAGAGTATTTACTAGCTGCTACATGGCATCGAATCCCCACCCCAATTGGTTTATATTATTTCAATATTTTGTGCGTTTGTATTAGCAACTTGGTCTTATCGTGGACCATGTATTCCGCCCGTCTGCCATTTGCCAGGATAGGCGAGCAACCTGGACAAGGCGCCCAAAGGCAAGGGTACCAGGCAAAAGCATGGGCAAGGCAGCACGTCGGCGCAGAAGGATGCATTTTTGCCAGGCAGCAGAATACCACGGGGATACATATTGCTACCGGGGTCGGGGGCTTTGGTCAATATTGGAACCACACTGGCTGACATGCCGGGCCCCGATGCCATGCCACGCGATACACAGATGCCCTTGCTGTGTGGAGAAGCATCACGGCCATCTCATTCGCGCCGGCCCCTCGTCGGGTGGGTGACACAAGCGGGACGCGCCCACTGAGAGCCCGTCGTCGGGGCCCCGAGATGCCCCAAGAAGGACAGCGCCGCGCCCCGAACGCTGATGGAAGCCCGGGCAGTGCTCGCTGCTGGCTGACCATAAGACAGAAACCCCCCGAACGGGAAGCTGACAAGGCTGTGAACGGCGGCACGGCCAGGCCCGGGCGGAGCTGACGAGGCCGATGTGCAGCTGCTGGGAGAGGGAGTCCCCGCGTGCGAAAGCGAGCTGTGCTGCAAACGCATGTGGAATGCGTGCGGGAGAGGCTGAAGGCGAGGCGGCGGTGCGGCGGCCTGGCCTGCCTGGACTGGGCCGGGCTGGGCTGAACTGGGCTCGGCTGGGTTGCGTTCCAAGTCGCACATTCGCGCAGCTGCTGAGAGCTGAGAGCTGAGCGATCGTCTGCAGCGAGCTATCTCCAATACTTCCCCAGCCCGCCAGCCTCCCATGGGCATGAACCCTTGGAACGGCTTCCCTGGGGCCCCCGGCGCGCGTCACATTTCCGCCGCTGGTCTGACCCCCCCCAAGCCGACAGGGTCTCGATCATCGTGGGAGGGTTTCCCCGCGTCGTCACATGCGCGGAGCTGATGATGGATTGACGAAGCAATGCGTCCATTGCGGTGAATCAAGACCGCGTATAGCTGTGCGCCACGGCGACGCGGCAGCGCCGCAGCATCGTCACGGGCGGGACAGCGACGGGACCCCAATGCGGCAGCTCAGATACAGCTTCGCTCGGCCGAGGAAAACGGGTTCCACGATTGCACGTTGTGGTGAGCTGGGGGGGTCGGCAGCTTTCCCCGCAAGGGAGCCAAAAGCCCCCTCGGAGCCCTATCTGCCTTGCATCTCGTTTTGCCTTTTGGCCCATCGCCCCGTCGTCGTAATCGAGGCCCGTCATGCCACCCGGGGATGCCTCCTTGGTTCGACGCCCTGAACTGCCTCTTCAGGCGAGCCCAGCCGCATCCCGTCTCGCACGGCGCACGCCCCCTGTAGACGGATGGACGGACCTGTCTGTCCAGCTGCGTCCCGCACGCCCCCAGATGGAGGGCCTCGCTGCCCCCCCCTGCAGGACTCTTGGGCATGCTAGGCGCGACTGCACAATCTTCAGCAGGGCTGCGAGCGTCCCGTCGTTCCCGTCGCAGCCCTACTGTGCATTGACGGGCTGCAGGTCGAAATAGATGAATGTCTCGCCGCCTGCTCGTATTTGACAGCCGCGGGCCTGCAGTCAGCCTGGCGCTGGTGAGTTGTGAGTTGCGTTGGGCTTGCGCTGGGCGCGCTGGGCTGGGCTTCAGGGCGAGACATGCGGTGGGGGACAACGCATCGACAATTGATGCTCTGTTGGCCGGCCTCTGCCAAAAAAGCAAGGCGACCGACCGCGAGAGGCCCGGCACCGCTACCGATGGGCTGGTTGTTCGTACTGTCGTGGCCGCCGCGGTAGGGTTGCACCCCTCGGGACGTCTCGATGCCCTCCTCAGGCCCTGCCGTTGGCCAGCGCCCTCCAGCACCTGACTCACTTCTTGTCCGTCGCAGCGCCATGCTTCGCGACGTGGGAGACATGAAAAATTTTCCGCCTTGGGGGAGCGAGTTGACCGCCTCTGATGGGTCGCCGTGTCATGGTCGAGTCATGGGATCCGTCCAAAGCTTGTGGTTGTTCTCGGCGCGGCTCCGGCTTTCGCAGGAGGAGGGTGTCGTACAGTGCACTGTGCTCCGTCTGTGTCTCTGCCTCGTCCGTCTGCGCTGGATCCGGCCCCGTCCAGCCGCGCCAAGGAGCTGGACTCTGCCCAGAACCGGGCCAGTCCCAGGTCAAGATTCCGTGCCAGTACAGTACAGGACAAGATGCAAACTGTATTCCATGTCCGTACTGTGCTGCAGATGCCAGATCCCTTCCCCAGGTCTGCCCAGGCCCTGCCCAGGCCCCTCGTCCCCGCCAGTCGCCTTGGATGGATTCGCTTCTCCTCTCCAACCCCGCAGCTGCCAAGTGTCCCCGCCGGCCGCCCCCTCCCCGGCTTCGGCCTCGGCCCGGCCATACGGGCGGGCGTGGACATCCGTATCCGGCGCTCCGCCCGCGAGAATGACTGAATGGTGACTCTTCTATTTTTTCCCTGTGTTGAGCAACGGGATGCCCTGCAGCGCGCATCGGACATGCCCCCCAACCCGGGGCCTCGCAGTAGTGTAGCTAGCGTAACCGAGTTTAACGTCCCTGGCCGGACCGGCAATCGCTCGTCCCCTCACTCTTATCAATGGCCTAGGCCTGGATGAGGAAAAAACTGGAATCGCTTCGATTGCTCCTCTTTCATGCGTTGCGGGGAACTTAGACCGCAAATGCCCGAGGAATCAACACCCCGGTGGCGGTAAATGATTGCGGTTTGTGGGCTCGTTCAGGGTTCAAACCGCACAACGCAGGGTGTGTCGCCTAAAAACGTCAGTATGAGCAAGAGTCAGCACCGCCGTTCAACAGGTTTCCTGGCCACTAGCTATCTGCAGTAGAAGTTAACTGGGCAACAGGCCTATTTCTAGATGATCGCCCGTAGATCGCCATCTTCCCGAGACTGTTCCGTGCTGTCAGATTGCCGGCACCGGACTGACGCCTCGGCGATGATGTCACCACTCTTCAAAAAGACCTACGTGCCGCTTCCCGCCCATCAACGCTGCGTGTGTCTCTGCGCCTCATGATTTTCTCCGAGATCCACAGGAGGCGAACCGGGCCTCTGGGTCACTGGGGCGTGTGCTTACAAAATATATTTTGCCTCATTGAAGCTCCTTGGCATTAGGTATTCTCTCAGAAGTTCGGTGTCCCCGATTAGGATTGCCGTTGTGCTGTAAAAGTTGCTTGTAGCCAAGGAATTGCGTCACTATAATCCATCCTGTTGGTGGTATCCCATTGGATGAGTCCCGTTCCGACCTAGTTGAGAAAACCGGCATCTGGGTATTTTCGCCAACTTCGTGCATCCGTCTATCCAGAGTCAAGAAAGCGGAAGTTGTAGAGTCTCATCACAAAAGCGCGCTTGTCCATCTTCTATGGCTCAGCATAGACTCTCAGACGTCTATTCCGCAATTAAATTCAGAATGTCTTTAGGCATCACCAAGACTCCCAACCTAGATCTTTCGCGTCACACATAGCATCGTTGGCCGCCACCTCCCAGTTTGCATTTTTCCTGTCTTCCATCCAACTGACCGCCGCCTGGTTTTGGTTCTCTTCACTGCCCCTAGCGTTCATCCGCTTTGAATGGATAGGGTGTTCCATAGGGTCCCATGTGACGATGTCGTCCTCATCCCACTCAATAGGGATAGGGTCAAACTTGACAAGGCAGACCTCATGATCTATAGAATCGGTACCCCACTGAACATCTGCACCTGGATACATAAAAAGCCAGCCACGGTAGTTAATAAAGTAGCAGTCTTTATCGTCTTTCGGCCAGACTAAACCGGGAAGTTTGCTTGTGAAGCCGTCTTGGGACCCATTTATAGGAGATAACTCTTCAATTGGATCATCAACTCCTTCTCCACCCTCATCCTGCTGCTTCTTCTTCATGGCCATCTTCACCTTGCGGATCTGGCGCCAGATCGTGCCTCGAGCATTCATCTCGCCACGGTAATGCGCGACGCATTCTTCAGCTGTAGCATCTGGCAAGAAGAAGAACTCATACCGAAAGCTGCCACCCCTATGACGAATACGTTTTTTTTCAAGACCGAACTTGAACGCACAACCGTCAAAGTCTCCGCATGAGATGTGTGGATTCACCATATAGAAGACCCATGAGGATAGGAAAGGTAGGCTAGACTCATCGACCGATCTAGACCACGACATTAAGGCTGGCTTGCCAGCGTGATCTCTGAAGGTGATATTATATCTTCGTGCTAGAGGCATCCTAGCAAGAGACTGGTGTTGAGAATAAATAAACAGTTAAAATGCTAGTGTAGACATGGTTATGTGAGGGGTAAGATGGAGAATGGCATTTTAAGAACAACAGTTTTATCCTTTCAAATGTGCGAAGCCTACTACAGGGGTATTGGACCAATGAGCCAGCGGATCGGAGGTACATTGGCTCCCACCTCACTTAGGTGGTGATAGAAGTCCCTAATTCCTGGTCACAAAGAGCTGGGTCATTGCTCGCAACTACGCGGTGATGGAAAGATTCCGATACGGCAAGCTAGACTGCACTTTCATCGGACAACCAACTTCCAATAATAGCTCTGCATTTGAACAGACAATCGAGCTACTAAATGATTGCCGATTAAGCGAGGAATGGTTGATAGCCCATATTGAACCAATAAGCCGGTTTAGGAAGTTTACTAGCATACTATTATGTAGTAGAGGCGGAACAAAGCTGAGCAGCACCAAACCCTTAATATCATGCCGAACTTCGCCCACTCAAAACTGCCATCCCTCTCCATATCACTCACTGTTATGAATATCTGTGCCAAAGCTGGCGAGTCGATTTACTTCCTAGTTAACAACTCAATATGCCGGTCAACCATAGTCGAGGCCCATGATGACATGGGCACAATGAGTGGTATGAGTGGTATGCAGATCGCGATGCGTGAAGTCCTATATTGACGCGGCTAGAGGTGCGGTTGCTCGAGGCCGAAGCCTCGTGCGAATGACCTCACGTGGGACGCCGGCGGTTTCAGGTTCGTCGGCTCGCAGATTCTGCCAGGGCTTCACCACAAACTTAGGTCTCTGGGGCGGCATTTGGGTTTCCATACAATGGAACCCAGCTAAGGTGCCAAAGGGAACTCGTGCTATGTGGCATATGAACCCAGACGACAAGCCTAAAAGAACGACGCACGTGTAAGCTGAGTGAGGCAATAATACCTCAACCTCTATTACAGTACAATGGTTTACGAAAACACTCTTTGACACTATATATGAGTGTCGGGTTGAGGATTCAAGGAAATGAATGGGCGATGTCGATCTCGATACATGACAGAGGGGGGTTCAAACTTATTACCACCCACAGTTTTCTTTTAGGTTATTTTAGCTCATCGTTTATTGCGTGAGGGCCTTGTTGCCTTTAGATTCATGTAGCAATTGAAGCTTTCCGTCGACGAGGCTCCTCTGGAACTCAAAGACTTTTCAACTATACGCCTAGCAAGATTAATCGGATATGACGTGAACAGGTGACCAACCTTCTGAAACTTGTGTTTACAAACTAGAGCTGGAATGACTAATCTTCACTTATTACAACTCTCGGGCTGTCGCTATTTGACGAGCAGAGACTGAAGTACTATGGCTACAAATCGATCCTTTCAGCCGCGCCTATTTGTAGGGACTGATGCGGTCCAGATTCAGTACACCAAGGCCAGATAGATGGCAATAAACATCGAGATGCATAGGCCGGAAGGGAGATTAAAGTCCCGACAACTTTACTTTCGAGCAATACAACCGCTCGCATTCCAAAGTAGTAGATGTTGCGTCTGTTGGAAGTGAAGATATGGGGTTATTCCGAGGCAGAACTACGCGTCGGTAGTGGGTGCTAGTGACATTTTGGTAAACAGAAGCACGCCATATATGGACACAATACGACCGAATTTTCAGTTAATACCTAGGATCTACGGAGGCGCAAGAGAGTTCGACAAGCAGCTACTCCTCAGCTTTCTTGACCTCAGACCGTGGCTTAGTCTCCAGTATCTTCACTTCCCCACTCTTCCTGCTCTCGCTTATAGAGTTCTCTTGCATCTGGATAAGCTGAACGATAGAAAAAATGAACCAGGCGAGCAATACAAATAACCCGAGCACGATCAATTGCGCCCTCATCGGACTTTTCATGGGCTCGCGTTCACCCCAGCTCCAGAGGATTGCGCCATCCAGGAATGCAAGAAACAGCCACGTAACTAGATGAATTAGAGATTGTGAAATATCTTGCTGGGCATAACTTACCATTGGAAAAAAGGAATCCATTCTCTCGGAACGGAACGGTGACAAGAGCACTCAGAAAAACAAGCGATGAGTAGTATAACACTGGGTTCTTGATCAGGGTGTGTCCGCAGAGAGGGTTCAAATAAACAAACCTAGTTGAGGGGTCGGGCTCGACATTTTTCTTTGGTGGGAGGTGTATTTGGTATTGCTAGAAAACCTGTTGACGCCAGTGAGAGATGAAATGCGAGCGAAAAAGTGACGCGCGAAAGAGCAAGACGTGGGACTTATCTAGGCAGAATCTCACTCGTATATGACAGGGGTAGCCCATTTTGGAGGATGTAATATGACCATACTAGCACTAATCCGGCTTGGCGCTCGGCTGTTCGGCGCAATTGAAACGAGAATGCTAACAGGACTTCCATCCATCGTGAGCACTACTCTTCTTCGAGGCGATTCAGCCTCAAATGTGGATCGTGTCGCCAGCATTCCGTATTGACGTATCCACCAACACCGGCTGCCAGACAATCATGCGAGGGTCCGTGCAGGGGACCAAGATTGAGGCGAAACTTGAATAATAGGGTGGTTCCTGACTGAAATGAAACAATGCATACTGAATACCATATGCTGGGATAGTCGCAGGTTGTAGGGGTTGGGGGTTGCGGCTCTTGGTTGGAAACGCACGGGGCGATGAGGATCAGAAGGCGTCAACCCCCACAGCTGGATTTGCTTTGATTAGAAGTTCCATGATTTAGGATCCCCATTTAGGACTCAGACACAAATGAACATCGTAATAATTGTTCAAATAGCTGTAGTAAGTATCCTACTAATGTACATGATCAAGAAACGGCGAACAAGTGAGCTTTGGCACCAAGTTAGCCATCTCTTGTTAGCATGGCCACGCCCTTTCCATAGACCTTGCCTACCCGCCAGAAGCTTCTCCTTTCGTAACCATTAGTGTGAGCTCAAGAGAATTGGGCTCCAACACCAAGAAAGGCATCTGACTGATTGTTTTGGCACATGTTGGAATGCGAGGTTCGAGGTTCGAAATTTAGTTCTGCGATTGCCGAATGGTCTGGTTCGCATATCAAGGATGTCACATCCTGAGATTCAGATGCATCAGAGTCCTTAACCTTGCTGCTTTGAACCGAGCTTGTTAAAACATTATCGGCTTGAGGTTTTAAGTGTGAGAGGTAGCTTACGATGATGGCTTGAATCTGAGTTCGTATGTGGTGTTCTCAGCGGAGTTTGGCATGTTGAATTAGGATCTTCGCCAGAAATGAATAGATTGAACTTTGTAAAGAAATTTCGAGTTGTTTGTCCCAATCAGATTAGAAACATGGATATTTGGAGTTTTCGAGAATGGAGACGATGGTGCGGAATAACAGGGCAAATATAATTGAAGAGCATGTCCCAGATCAGGGTATATATAATAAGGAAATGCATCAGATACATCTAAATTCACCAAGCTGTGTGGGTGATCACACAGCTGTAGTGTAGAGTTAAGAGTGCCAATTACCCCGCCATGTGTTGAGCGCAGACACAAGATAATAAAGTTCATCTAGTATTCCAAACCTCCAGTGTGTATTGATTGAGGCGGCTCGACATTGGGCATGCTCCACGCCAACTCCATTGTGTTTTGTGCTAAACAACTACACTAGTTTGAGCGCCAATCCAGCGGAGTATAATGTACCCGTGTAACATGTTGGCTGTGTTCTTGCATGGATGCTGGCCAATCAACTGTCGTGGCCCCCTGCCTATTCATACATGCCAACACAACTGTGTATTTGTGCCTGAGGCAGGACAGAGGCCGCCCTGTGTTGAGAGCCTCGTCTTACGAATCGATTGCGCGAAGTTATTCTCCCCCATCTTGGTGGTTCTCGTTTCAATTTCATCCACCAACCACTCCTTAACAGCTTGGTTCCTCGGCTCGGGTGGTAATTTGTTTGCCTCATCGGCATCAAATTGTGTTTCTTAATCAGTTGCTTCCCCCTACTCTCTTTACCACAATTTGTTCCAATAGGTTCTCCACTTACGCTCCCTTCCCGAGTTGAAGTTAGTCGTCTACCACCTTGTTAGAGCCTGAAAGCCACCATCATGAATCCGCTCCGTCCTCGGCTCGCACCCACTCCGAGTCCCCCCCCAGATATTCCTCCATCCCGAGTCAGTCTGAGCCTATCTCTTTCGGCGATCGCGACAAGCTAATCGCGACAAGATCTGTCCAAATTCGGGGGACGCTATCCTTATGGCCTCTCTTGAGAACGGACGTGACCCCGATATCGCCCGTATCGCCGCTCGCCAGATCCTACGCTATGACGAAGATTTCCCGACCCAAGAAACTCCCTCCTGGACTGTGGCTGAATACAATGACTTCCCGCACCTTCTGCGGGCGTTTGGATCGGATTGGCCAGCCATTGCGGCTCACATGAGATCCAAGACACCAGAAATGGTATGCTGACTGCATTTGCGAATTACCAACCGGTGCTAAGAATGCGATAGGTCATGAACTACTTTTTACGACAGAGGGACCAGGGCAAAATCGAATGGAATGCAATTATGCAAGAAGCCGACGCAAAACGGGCGAGAGGAGAAAGGCGACCGGTCCCCTCTCGTCGATTTGCCAGCGGCCCAGCGAATAGATATGACGCAGCGAACCTTGCTACGTTGCGTAGGAGTGAGTACTACAAAGAAGCTGCTCCAGCAAAAATCGAACCTTCTGAAACTCAGCCTACCAAAAGGCCATGGAGTAACGAATCTACTTCAAAGAGCATCATTCCAACAACCTTGACCTCGAAGCAAGGCCTGATTTCGCCCCGAAATACTGAATCACCCTTCCCATCGCAACAAGAGACCCATTTCAAGAGAAGCCGCTCCAATGATCCTTATTCAGATGACGGCGTAACTGATTATATGAAATACCCAGTGCCTAGTCGCGGCTTGGAGCCAGATTGTCACCCTCACATTCCTAGTGTGAACCAACTTCATGCCCAGCGAGAGGTCAAAGTGAAAAACATGGTTGTGGAAAAATGGCTGAACGATAGCGCGGGCTTTAAGACCTGGAATGATAGCGATGCCCCTGTCAGCCCGCCCGAGTCTATGCACGAAGGTATCCAGCTGAAAGACATCGGCCTTGGCCACGAAACCGAGAATATCTTGATTCCACGTCAACTATACTACAACACAGAAGGCGGAGGATCGTTCACGAAAGCTGAGCTGGAACTCATCTGCGAAAGCAGAACTTGGATGGACCCCCCTGCACTTTCGTCGATATGGTCTGACCCACAAAAACGGTATCAGCCAATTTCTTCCCAGGCTGCTATCGAGAAATTCGGGCAGATGTGCCGCGATAATGACTCCGTCGTTTCAGACGCATCATCATGCGGAACAAGACGAATTTCTTGTCCGTCGATAACCGAACCAGGACATCTGACTCGCGGGAACATCCTCAAAAGGTTGCTGTCTCCTCCCATTACAGAAATATCAGAACCAGCAATTGCCTTCGAAACCCCAGCAGCCTGGTATGCACAACACGTGGATAAGCCCCTCAAGCCCACAACTTCTCGTGACTTTGAGGCAGATCCGAGTCAGGTTCTGAGCCTAATGGCTTATCCATGCACGCCTTTGTCTACAGAAGTTCCCAAGCCTTCGCCAAAGCTCAAGAGATCCCCGTCGCGTGAGTCGCTTGAGGATGATCGGCCCAATGTTGATCTCGCCTCTTTTAAATTATTTTCCGATTCATTCATATTCAAAGGCCCATGGAAGAGACTTTCAGATTTGCATGCTCAAGCGGTGGAAATTCCTGTCCCTGTAGATGCGGCCATTGATATCGGCCCGGAACACGACGAAATCAAACTGGAAACCAGGCAGCTCACTCCTTCCGATCATACGAAGAACTCTGAAAAGGATCTGATTGAGTTGATTGCCACAGAAAGTCTACTAGCGCTTGACCCTGCGGTGTCCGAGGTAGTGAATCATTGCGATACTACAACTTCAAAGCCGGTCCAAGCGAGGCGACAGATCGGCCTAGCGCGAATTCATATCGAGATTCTCTCTCTTTACGACAATTGTCGCACAAGGAAGGAAAAAGACGATGTCACTGATAGCTCAGGGGAAGAATCTAGTGAAGAAATAAACGAAGACGGTGGCGCAGAAACCTTGAACAGAGATCGTGCACCAGACCTGAATGGCCCATCCGAGGGCTCATCATCCCAATCAAGGAACAATCATCACAACCTACCGATTGACAGCGATCAGGGCGCAAACTCTGGACGTGGAAATGAAAACAATGAGCCTTCACGTCAACCGACCGCAATTCCAAAGGCAAAGAAGCAGGTCCTGCGATTTGCGTGTCCTTACCAAGCCTTTGAAACATCACAGAGCTGCTTCAGACAAGCACCGCGCAATCCAGAAGGCGGATGCGCCGGTATTTATCGATTGAAGTCAGTGCTTAAGGTGTACCATGATATTATTTTACTCAGAGCTGATGGTATAATTAGGCAGCACTTGAACCGCAGGCACATGCTTTCGTATAGATGTCAACGTTGCTGGAGATCATTTGAATCAAAACGCAAACTTGGCAGTCATGAGAAGCAAAAAGAACCCTGCGAGGCTAGGGAAATGCCTGGAACAGAACGATTCATGAGTGCTGAAAATGAGGTAGAGCTTGAGAGGGTTTCCTGCTCCGGCTCCGACGAGGAAACCTGGTGGAATCTTTTTCAACTCGTTATCCCAGGAATGCAAGAACGTGCATTAGACTCGCTGAAAACTGAGTTCTGGCCATGCGAGTTTATTCATTGTTTCTTATATTGAGAAATTTCACTGACATGTTTCTAGACTATCTTCACTTTGATTCATTCATGATTCCTGCGATGACATTTTCGAACGCATCATTCCAGCCGCTTGTCGCAGGACAACCAATGTTGCAAATCGGCACTCCTAGTGGGTGGGTAAATGATTCATTGAAGCGAATCTATTCCTTTACCCCTAAGTGTTATTCCTGGATGCTGACGATTCGAAACAGATATGAATCCTTTGACCAAGTTTCGTCAGACTCTCCATCGGTGGCTGACCCCAGATTGTTCTCATCCGCGTCAACGCCGGCACATATCCTGTCTGTTCCTCTGCTTGAAGCATCCACGGATCGTCAAACAAGCCCAAACCATCAACCTACACAAATATTCACACCCTCACAGAGTGGGGTTGCTTCAATAAACTCCCTCCCCGACATATCGCGAACGAGTCAACCTGTGGCGAGAATGAGCCAACAGTCACTAGCCGTATCTGACCAGACTCAACTACGCCGAAACTATGAAAGACTCAAGGCTCGCAACTCACGAGCAGAAGCGGAAAACAGTGAACTGCGAGAGAACACACGCTGCGCTCGAGCAGACCTTGGCCGTGTGGATTCGGTTTTGGACGATTTGTTGGCCTCAGAAGACTTACCGAGCCACTTATTTGACAAACTTTCTGAGGTGTCAGAGATTTTGCTGTCAGTCAAGAGCAGGATACGTTGAACATTGCCGACTTAGTTCACAAAATCTGAGTACCAACCTGAAGGCAATGCTCTTTACGCATCCAAGACTCTTCCTCTGACATAATCCGAGTTAGAGCCAGGCGATTAGTCTCTTGAGCATTCTATAGCTTAACTATCTCCATTTTTGTGCTATTCCAAAATTTGAGGATCTTACTCGAGTCTCTGGTGAAGTCGAAGCGGTACACTGGTAAATCAGAAGTCTAACAAGAGCACGCGGGTAGTAGACGAGTCTCATTTCAACCGGTCTAGAGATGGTACCTATTCCACCGGCAACTACTGCCCTAGCGCAGGCTCGACTAGCTACATTGAAGTATTCAAATTTATCATGTCAGCTAAGGATTGGACTTTCATCCATCTTTCCCAATTTAATGACTTCGTTTACAGATCTTGCCGGTATCTGATACTTGCTGATGAGGCTAAATCACATCTGAACGACAGATTTTGGGCCGGAAGCAGTGTGCTTCGCTAACGCATCTTTCTCCAGCTGTCATCGTGAGCTTGGCCAATGTCGCAGCTAATATACCTGCCAGCAGTAATGGCAGTATCAATATTCACATCATGCGCCAGGACAGTCCACCGTGCTCTGACGCGGTGCTGGAGTCTGTCTGCCCCCATAGTAAACTGCGCATGATGCTTGATATACTAGGTTTGGGGCGGGACAATAATTTGGTTGAGGAAGCGGCTGGCTGGCTGATGGTCTCAAGAAATGAGCTCATGGAACTAGAAGATAATATTGCGAGGACGTATATTGCAGTTACTTCCCCAGAGTGTTTGGATTTCGAGGTCGTGTACGGGGATAAGTTGCAAGATCTCAGAAGACTGAAGAAATATAAACCGAACAGCGTGTTGAAGAACACTTTCAGAGATCAGCTGACTAAGTGGTGCGAGGTTATAGCCCGAGGATAAGTCAGTAGTTCTCCGATGAAGAGTATGTATATAACACTGCTTCTCGCTTTAGTGTCTAAACTAACTACCTATCGCCAGTATGTTCCTGTGACAGTCGGGTTTACCCAACAGGGCAAGTATTGATCAGATTGATTGATTGGTAATGCAATCAAGAAATAGGCTCTAGTAATAATGTCTTGTCAAGTACGGTAAGTGTAGGTCTACTTGAGAGCTGATGTAATTAATTTGAATCAAAGCACTATCCTGTTATTCCATTTGCCCATCAATCAGATGCCTTCCTGTCCTCTAACTGGGAGACCAACTGCGAACCCGACTTGGGAGTTACTCGCGTCGAGTACAACGCTAAGATGTTTCAAGACATGATATCCAAGGACAAAGTCAAGCCCTAGGCCTGTCTTATTGCCAGTGTTTTCGACTGCTAGGTAGCATCGGTTTGTCTTGCCTCCGATCTCCGTATTTAAAATAGCTGGCCACCTGTATTGTTCAGGGCTCAAGGGATAGGTCTGATCGCCAACTTTGAAGGTTATTGACTCCAGTCCGTCACAAGAATCCAGTGCCAGCAAGCCAGTATCCGAGTCTAACTCCGCTGCGGTCGCCTTCTGGAACGCTTGAAACCCTTCCGTTGCGAGTGAGAGCAGAGAATTGCCATGATCAACAATTCCTGCAGTGGTCTCGAGGAGAGTGGATTCGCCGTAAGCGAAACCGGCGTCAATGCCCCAAAAAGTTGATGCTGGGCTGGTTGTGGTTATTGGAACGTATTGTAACTCTCCGGTAAATAAGCTCTCGTCGATATCGCCAAAGGTGATAGTAAGGTTGGCGATTTGAATGCTGTTTTTGGGTATAGTCCCAGCTGCATATAGTTGATCAACTACAGTAGGAACTAGCTCTGTGTTTGATACAGTGTCTTTAGTAAGACCAACCGGACCGAGGCCTAGTATACCATCGATATCCTTGTCTAATCCTTTGGTGGAATTGGCAACTCCGATACTCTGCTGGCTGATAACTAATGTTGAGTCCAGAGCCACTTGGTCAAAGTATTCTATTCCATCCATAGTCGCGCTACCATAGATAACACCCACAGAGTTATTGGTGGCTATACTTGTTGAAGTTTGAGTGTACTTCTTGCTGGCACCTATCCAAGTGTTTGAACTACCCGTATCAATGTGGAGGGTAAACATCTCCGGAGGAGATCCTACTCCGACGGAAATCACCCCACTCACATATTGATCCGTAATAGCCACTTGGTGCAATTCTGCAGCTCCTAGCACGTACTTAGTACTCTGGGGTGTTCAAAACGGGGTTGCGCTTACCTTGTGTGTTGGCAAAGACAGCGAACGCAACTGCAAGACATATATCTCGGTCAACTCTCATTATACCTATTTTTGGGCTCCAGATGGAGTGATTTTTTAGGCTTTGGTGAATAAGTTAGAATCTGGAATGAATGCAGTTTCCCTGTGCTCCTTTTATGGGGATACGATTAACTGGACCTTTTGTATCCCGGTAGATATTGCTTTGCTACACACTAAATACGGTATGTGACAGTCTAGCTTCACTATATACACCGAAATGAGGACCGAGATATCTTGACTCATGCTTAGCTTCATACACTGTCTTATAAAGTTATGCTAGGGTGTTGTGCAGCGTAAAGTGGCATCCTTGTAGATCGATGCCAGCCTGCGGTCTCATTTTTGATAACGTAATCCTATGTCTTATAGTCCTTGCTTGCTTTTTGTTCGTTCACGTTGGAAAATAAGGTAAAGGTTTGCACCCCGTGCACGGCGCGAATTAATAATTGCACGGGATCACTCCTTCTTCTGAACTTTAGTTCAATAATGAGTGGTGATCAACTAATATACTTCAAGGGCTATGTGTACTGTTGGAACTGGTGCATAGCCACATTATCGATTAGTAGATTTTAGTCTCTGTTGAAAGACACCTCGGCGAAACTCAACGCCGATCGTTGGTCGATCCAAATAGCTAGGGAGTAAGGATCTATACGCCACCAGCGCCGATTACTGGCAATGTAATCCCTTGTGGTTATCCCTGTCGGATCCGTACGAATGGGAGCTTTGAGACAAGCAGATCGCTGAGGATCATAACGGCCGTGCTCTCGGCCGTGATTGATAGAGACAGTAGGGTCACCCACAGATGACGAAAGAATACTCAGGTTTTTATCTCACAATGTCTGGTCGGCTATTTGAGAACAATAAAACACGCCCAGTTGCGCCGAACCTAAGTGAGGAAATCGGTGACACACTTTGGATCATACCAGACGACAGTATATTTGGCACTTTGTTCTATTGGTGAGATAAATGTGCTTTTCTATTCGTATATCTCACTTGTCGTTGCGAATATGAGACTACCCGAGCTACGCCCCCAAGCCAGCAGCTGACGGACACCGCTAAACTAGTTAGGGTAGCCTTAAGATTAGCTACCACAACGGTCTCCGAGAGGATGGTTCAAATATTGTTGTGTGTGACCTAGGAGGCTAGTAGAAGACTGTCCACGTTTTTGGGCTTGGGCCTGGTCCCTGTACTTTTACACTGCCTGTCGCATGTGCACATCATTAGCAAATGATAAACACACATAAAAGTACTGATGTGCTTGTCAGACTTGAGTATCCGAGCTTTTGATACTGGTTAGAGTATATGATTTTTTAAGATTTAGTGTGTGGTTTCTGCTTTGCAGCTACAATTCATCTGCTGTGATATGGACCGGCATTACGGCATCTAATGCATGTTTCGGCAGTGAACAAAGTGAAGCAGAAGGTGGGGACTGTGCATAGGATGTGGGAAAACGTACTGAGATCCATGTTTATCCAGCAGGTACGGCTATTGCAAAATTAATTGGGAAAGGCTAGATGCCAATCAGTTAGCCCCATCTTATGGGACGCCGGTAGGTGTTAGCCTGTGACGCATTATGGCCAAGACAGCAATGGGGGTACCTGCATCGGGTCTTCCACCCAAATTGTGTACTCGATACGAGGCTAAATCAACCATTGTCGCATTTTCCGGCCTGCCACCACATGAAATTACTGATACAAAGCTGGCCTGGTTCTTGTTCCTGTTTGTATCATGGACAGATGGCCATGATAGCTATGCGGTCAGGCCTTAAGGTAGAAGATGGATGTGACCCTGTCCCTGTCCATTTTCCTTTAGCAGTCAGCTCGAGTTAGGCAATGGCTGGCTTGCTGTGGATAGCCCGGAATGCAATCGGGCCGCAGAGAGGAGAGATGACTTTCTTGATTTCGATGCCAGCAGTAGATCTGGCGTTCAAGGATCATCCGTGGCGCCGCCGTCGACGCAACGTGGTTTGCGAAGTGAATTTCAGCAAGAAGAGGGCCATGGGTTCGGCTAGATTCCCAGAGGCTCCGCACAGAAGCGGGAGGCGTGGATCCGGCTCCCACCACCCTTGCTGTCAATATTGATATCATCGTATCGGCCATGGTCCGATTTCAACTAAGCCACTTCTGGCACAATATTGGACTACTAGAGGACATTGTTTCCTCCGCTTTAACTTTGGAGCATCGCCATGGTGCAGGGGTACCACGCACCTCGTCGAAGGCGATATCACAAGCTCGGTTCAAGCCTGATGTCGCTAACTAGCCTAACGAGCTTGGTCAATCGATGGACCGGACTGGCTTCTAGCCAACTTGCCTCATATTCCAGAAAATGTGGCATGCGGCCGCAAGCGACACAAATGCACTTGAGTGATGGTGAGTGGAGGGGACTCTCGGCCACACCGGAGCTGAGACGCAAGTAATAAAGAGACGCTCGTTTCAGCTTATTGGAGGCTCACCGTGCACCCTGGTGGCGTTCTTCATCAGGCCAGAAACGCTCGGCCTGTTAGTGCGAGGATGCCCACGTTGCATGCTCGCGCCATCCGTCCCATGTCCGATGAATACCACAGCGATCGATGCGGGCGATCGTCATCCCAAAAGCCCACCTTCCAGCTCCTTGCTGGCTCATCCTCTCGCTTCCTGTTCCATTTCTTTTAGCCCAATCAAGAAGATTGTCCAGACGATCCATCAGCAGGCCTCTAAATTGGATGGTCGCGGATTCGGGAGACTGACTCGTGTGCTCGCGTGTGCTCGCACCGATCCCCACCGCGGAGCCGCTGAGTTAACTATTGTAAAACTGGATTGACTCCGCCGCACTTCCAACCCACTCGGCTCGATGTGTAGTGGAGTCCGATTCGCCCGCTGGACCGAGACCGTTCCGTCCGCCACCCGTCGCGTGGCCATCTCGACCACGTTTTTGACACACGGACGCGATGCCGCTCTTCAATTAGCAAGAGCTGTTGGGTCTTTCGTGCCGATTTTCTCACAAGCTAGTGCGTTTCATCCAGAGCCGCAATAGATCGTCACGGTCTGGCCCTTAACTGGCCACCACAAGCTCGCGCAGCTCGCGTATCACCCAAGGGCCAAAGATAACCACCTCAATGCGGCAACTCGACATCCGAAGACTGCCAGGCGGGAACACGTTGCGAGTGGCCGCGTCCAGTCACCGACACACGAGGGAACTCTAAATCCCTGGTTGCTGACCTAGCAGATCTAACAGCATGGTAGCATGCAATGGTAGATACGGAGCACTGCCGAAGCTTGCAGGGGAAAGTCCTGGTGATCGTCGACAGTCAGCTCAGTTGCGGATCCGGGGCTCATGCAAGGTACTGGGACGTGCGAGCCCTCCTTGGTGCGGACGTACCTTGCGCCCGCCCAACACAGCTTCGAGGTTAGGCCCGTGTCAACATTGTACTCTCGTAAGCTCAATATATTGGTCTGTGACCGTCAACACGCGCCCCATTTCTTACTCTCCTGGCTTTTGGTGTCTCACTGTTCTCTACCATCCATTCCTTTGCGGTCGCCCCCACCGACAACATGACCGGCTTTCTGATTCCCGACGACTACAAATATTCCAAGCCCAGCAAAGATGACATGAATATTGCCAGCATCGCCTGGGGGTTTTCCCTGGGCGTATGCATCTTCACCGGCGCAAAGGGGGTGAGGCAGACCGTCAAGTCTTGGAAGAGAGGCCGGAGGACCAACATTTATCTCATTATGATTTGGACGGAATGGGCGAGCAGCACCATTATGAGTGCTATTACTTGGTTCTACTTGCGCGGGCATATTCCACCTAGCTTTGCTATTTTCTTCGTTATTGGTACGTCTGCCACACTAAGACACCATGCCATGCGCCAGCTGACAATTATAGTTTTCCTTTGGTCGGTTCAGATCCAGACTCTAATGCAAATTATCATCAATCGAATATCCATTCTAATGATGGTTCGACAAAATGCATGGAAACTAAAGTTGTCGGTTTTCCTGATCCTGCTGGCCATCAACATCAGCGTCTTCTGTATCTGGGTCCCGGCTCGACTACAAATCAATGATACCTACATCAACATCAATCGCATCTGGGATCGCATCGAGAAGTGCATCTTTCTTGTTCTCGATGCCGGACTGAACCTCTATTTTATCCACTTAGTAAAGTCTCGACTTATCGCCAACGGTCTCACCAAATACACCAGGTTATTCCGAGTTAATCTCGCCATGATTGGAATTTCCATCACAATGGATGTAAGTTCTATCAACGTCTCCGTCTCCGTACATCGAACTAACTTGGGAAGGTCCTTCTTGTTGCAATGATGTCTCTTCCTAATGATATTGTGTATGTTCATTGCGCGGGGTTTCTTTCGGTGCCATCTAACAAGTTCAATAGATACCTCCAGTTCCACCCTCTGGCCTACCTTGTCAAGCTTCACATCGAAATGAACATGGCCGATCTCATCACCAAAGTTGTCAAGGCGAGCAACCCGGCCGACTACGCAGACTACTCCAACTCTCTCTCCCGCTCCAACCCCAAGAGCTCGCAAAACCGTGCGACAAATGGCAGCAAGAAGATAGCATCACTTTTTACCAGAGGAAATAAGACAGAGACAGAAGATATTGAGTTATCCACAACAAAAGAAGCTAGCAGGAACCAAAAGGCACCAGCATCCCATGTTGCTGTCAAGCCAGCAAGGCAATCAGAATACGAAGAGCACGACTTGGCGAGCATTTCAAGTTCCACACAGCAACTGAATGAAGTACGCCAGGTTGTATAGAACTCACAGAAATTGTTTAGAAGAAGTTTTAATGTTTTATTTAAACTTAGCGGCCTCTTAAGGTGGTGACCTTTCTTTCTTTAAGAATAGTTAAAGTCTAAGTACTTTACGCAATTAATCTTTTTTGTTTCTACTTCTATAGACAGATTATTTTTTCATGATCTAAAACATTAAAAACGGCTCTACAAGTATTAATTTCTATGTGATATCCTTACTTTTCTAACCATAGTATATTGTGGTTTCTTTACAATCTTTACATTCAACAGCTAGCTTCGTATTACGTGTTCAAGACCTCCTACAGCTAGCTGTAACCTTCCAGCTGGCGGGTTGCCTCTCGTACCCCTCTGCATTTACGCTAGACTTTTGCTGATCTAATCGTATACGCATTTAGTTTCTCAAGAGACTGCCATCGAATTTTCTCATCCCTTTCGGCCCGCGTTTTGAGTAGAGACGAATAGTCGTGTGGAGCCTGACCTGGAATGAGGGGGCGGGGTAATACCGACCGGAAGGCCACATTCGCACCGGGACAAAGCCGGTCATCTACGGAGGCCACTCCGTAGGTTGCGCTTGCTCACTGCCCACCATAGGGGCGCGGGACGGAAAGGTAAACCGCGCGTGATCTTAAGTAGAGCCTAAAATCCCCAACAACACATTTCCTAGTACGTCATAACATCTCCTCTACTCACAAACAACCATCCATCCTCATGGCATTTCCGATCAAACCCATCCCATTTGGGGCGTGGGATACCCATCACCACATCTTTGAACCTGAACGCTTTCCCTTTGCTGAAGGCCGGCACTTCACTCCATCTGTTGCTACTCTCCAACAGCTGAAGGATTTCGAATCATCCATTGGAGTTGCTCATGTGTGCATTGCCCACGGCCTCTCCTATGGGCCAGACTGCACGTCGTTGCTTTATTACCTTGCTGAGTTCAACGGCGAGGCGAGGGGAATCTGTGTAATTGACGAAATCAACATCACGGATCAGCAACTGGATCAATACCATGAAGCTGGTATTCGAAGTGTACGATTGGACTTCTTCAAAGCAAAGGCCATGAATGATGCGGAGCAGCAGGTTCGGTTGATAAGAGCCACAGCTAATAGACTGCTTCGGTGGGGGGCGGGCGACAAAGGGTGGAGCATTCAGATCCAACAGCCAAATATCGCATACTGGAAAGAACTGCGAAAGGTTGCGTCGTCATTGGGACTGCCGATCGTGCTGGACCATATGGGACTGGTGAAGGCACCAAGCATGGCTCCTGAAGGATCAACACCTGTCGTGGAACAGCCAGAGTGGCAGGATCTTCTGGGAGCACTGGCTGATGGTAACGTTTGGGTCAAGATCTCAGCTCCGTATCGCAACTCTCGAGCAGATCCAGGATTCCAGGACCTTGAACAGATTGTCACGCAGCTTGTTCGAGCGAACCCGAAACGTGTCGTATGGGGCAGCGATTGGCCACACACACAGCGTCACGAAGACCGACATCTACGAGGCAGCGAAGAAGTCGAACCGTTTTTGAAAATTGACAATCAGGCCTGGATCGACACACTGAGTACATGGTTGGGCGATGAGGAATGGAATGATTTGTGGGTGAACAACCCTCAAACACTATATGACTACCACAAATGATCACCACACATTAAATAGCCGAAACCAAGCCTTTTGATGGTTGAATACTTCCATAAAGACTATTTATTGATGAAAGATCGTACTGAATGGCTCAAATGTGATTCAACTAAGATTTAGCCCGGGGTTACTGTATCCAAGCCATTCGCCGTTCTATGGAGATGAATGTTACTGGGTACGGCGAGAAAGCCAGTTTGTGCTCGACTCGTGCTCTTCAATATGCATTGTCAACGATCCAGTGGCGAAATGAGCTGCCCAGTGTAAAAAGAACCGCACCTGCTTACCACGAGATATACAGATACATCTACGACGATTATTATGAATGATATCTAGGCTCCAGGCTATTATTTCACAAAATGAAAGACTTTATTGATACCAGAGACTTCCCAGGAAGAGAAAGCGCGTGAGCCCTGAACTAGAGGTTGCGCTTCGCATTGCCTAGTCTTCACAACTATATGTACAAACAACGGCCACAAAAGCCCAAGTAGCCAACCCCCTCATTGCCCCGGGTGCTATTAAATACCCTACTAATTGTCCTTGTCTTCTCTCAACGCGACCACCTCTTTTTCCTCATCATACATCCGGGGTTCTTTAGCTCGAGCTTCCACAATCTTCAAGCTAGCTTTGCCGACCTGATACCAAGGCATAGTGAAGAGTTCGTCCATAGATTCCATTGACATTCCTTTCGTTTCTGGATAAGCGAAGTAACAGTATATCGTAGAAATGACGGTAGAAATAGTAAAGAGAAGAAAGGGACCCCAGGAGTGCATCATGATGACCATGTTCGGCTGAGCTCGGGATAAAGCGAAGTTGACAAGGTACTGCCATGTGATACAGATTGCCATGCATGTTGATCGAACTCTCGTGGGAAAGACTTCTGCGTTGATGATCCAAGGGATAGTCCCCCAGGAAATAGCGTATCCAATGGCAAAGATGTAAATGCAGACCACGGCCACCCACCCGGCGGGCCCAGTACCGGAATCGGCTGAGGGTTTGGCGACGGCGAGATACACGGTGAGGTAAAGAAGAGAGCCAATGATTAATGCAGAACCAGTGAAAAGGCCTACGCGACGCCCAAAACGGTCGATGACAAAAAGGCAATAGAGAAGAACAGCAAGGAACTTGATGAGGCCATAGATGCCTGAGAAGAGATAGTTCGTCCCGTGGGCTGTCAAACCAATGGAAGTTAGAATAGAAGTGTTGTAATAAGTGATGATGTTACCGCCTGAGAACTGGAACCCGACTTGAATGATCATAACCATAATCATGCGCTTTCTGATGGACTTGGAGAAAATTTCGCTGAAGATGCCTTTGAGACCAGGGATTTCTGATTGTTCTTCCGCCTTGGCTTGGATATCTTCAAACTCCTGGCGAACAAAGGAGTGATCACGGGGAAGAGACCGGAGGTCTTCTAGTGCAAGTTGGGCCGACTCCAGTTTTCCATGGCTGATCAACCATCTTGGTGATTCGGGAATGAAAAATAATCCCACCAAGAGGATCACTCCCGGTAGAGCTTGGACGCCCATCGGGACCTGCCATTGTGAATCGCTGGTTGAACTGATGTTTTGTAAAGAGCCGTAATTGATCCAGTAAGCCAAGCCGACCGATAGCATCGTATTGGCGTTGTAAAGGGCTGTGAGGCCGCCACGAATCGACTGGGGAGCGATTTCTGCGATGTATCCTGTACCAACAACACTGGCTGCGCCAGAACCGAAACCGGATACAGCTCGCCCAACAAGGAACTCAATTCTTCCGCTAGAATGACCGGGATTGGCGCTCATCAAGACAGCAGAGACTGTGAATATGACTGTGAACAAGCCAAGCGAGGCTTTTCGGCCGAGTTTGTCGGTAAAGGGGGCGCAGACGAGGGAGCCAAGGCAAGACCCAAGAATTAAGACTGACGTGATCCATCCCGTCCAGTCCGCCAGAGTGCTTGTTGACATGTCGTTTAAGCCGAAATGCAATTGGAAAGTGCTCATTGCTAGTACGCCCGAAATATTTGCAGTATTGAAGCCTGTGGATGGGTAGTTTCGTTAGCCAATGGATCCATTGAGGACCTGAACTAAGGGGTTACAAACCATGTAGGGCACCAGAGAAAGAGAGGATAATGCAGTACGCCAAAATTTTCCACGAGACCACCTCTTTTGGTGTCTCTTTGAGAACTGATTTGTTGATCAACATCTTGAGCAGTAATGGCCTATAGTGTTGGAGAAAACAAGGCAATTGGTAACTGAGATGGTGATGAGGATGCAAAGTTTTCTGTAACGGGAGGTGAGAAACGGGCAATCTTATCAAGTGTCGTAGTGTCTCGGCCAGAAACCGATGGGCTGTCTGTTCGTGCGTCCGTAACCCCCACAACCCAGCATTCCCTGCAAGACTAGAAAACAAGGCGGTCATCATCAGGGGCCGCATTACGATGAACCTTCCATGTCTCCGCTATTGTGGAAATTGAAGGCCACATGATCGCTCGCACCTGGCCTTCTACTGTTTTATCATGATGCAATTCAATGCAACTGAGTTGAGTTCGCTGCGTAAAAAAATAAATCAAGTTCGCTGAAAGCAGACATTATGGAATGGAAGCCAGGTACGTTGGATGGACTTGGCCAAATCACCGTCCGGTTAACCGGCAACCAAGTGTCACTGCCTTCCTTCAGACACGCAAGATCCTGGGGACCCCATTACCCCTTACCTTCTCCAGATCGCGCTAATTGGTCTCATTTTAACTCCATGGGGTCATGGGGCTCAAAATTTTGATGTCGGAGGAAAGCCGGTGGTGTTGGTTCTACTGAATATTTCCGGCCCGGAACGTAACAGCCGCCGGGGCGGAGGCAATAGTGCTTACACACTCCGACGTCATTTCGTCCTCCGAGCGTAGGATGAAAGCTGATTTTCAGTAGGACTTGCATGGAATCGCTGAATGCGTGAAAAGACACGTGGAGTCAAGCCTAAATACTGTTTCCTGCCGTGAGACCAGCGGGATGAGCGAGAATGATTGCACTGGATTGAGTAAGTGTTGACTGATCAATTTATCCTCATTTAATCTTCTACATAGAATATAGTGCTTTAATTTGCCATTATGATTAATAATAGCATCATGATTAAAAATGACAATATTAGATTAGAGACAATGGGAGGCGGTAAGTTTCCCTAGAATACTCCGAGCAAAGATAAATATGTCCGGGCTTTCATTTAATTCTTGCAACTCTAGGCTCTATTTGACGACTCTAAGACATCTCTCATCACCCGCTCAATAGAAGCTCTGTAGATTTTAACTCCCTCCATCTTCAGAACAGTGAGCTCCAATTTGCCCGCGTTCTCCGCGACAAAACGAGTATAATCATCCCTCACAGTCCGATTGAGGTTCACCTTTACCATGCCATATCGCCTGATTTTCCGGAAGAGCTCATCTGAGATCCCATGAGTACCATGCAAAACGAGCGGTATTTGTGGGACTGCCTCGTGGACTTCCATCAGACTTGGACAACTAGTTAGCATGAATGTTCGCCGAAATAGACAGTGGCAAAACCTACAGAGGGAGTCTCCATGAAGCCTCGGGTCCGCCAGCGCCATAATTGCCATGGATGTTTCCAAATGAAGGGGCTAAAAACTGCACACCAGTCCTCGTGACAAACTCCCTTGCTTGTTCAGGCTGCGTCAGAATGGTATCCATATCAACGGATGGGAGACCATCCTCTCCGCCCTCGATACGACCCATTTCCGCCTCAATTGCAATGCCCTTGGCGTTGGCTCTTTCGACGATTGCTTTGCACCATTTGATGTTTTCTTCCGGCTCGAGAATAGAGGCATCAACCATGATGGAGTCAAAGGGCAACTCAAGTGCAGCTTCAACGTCAGCTGGCTCAATGCAGTGGTCGAGATGGACTGCGATTGGGACGCTCGCGGCGTGCGCTGCTTCAATGACGTACTTGACGAATTGCGGCCCCTGGAATTTCATTGTCCACGGAAACAGCTGAATTATGGCCGGAGACTTGCAGCTCTCAGCCGCTTGAATAACGGAAATAACACCATCATCATTGTAGCTATTCGAATAGTCAGTGGTTGTGCAACACCGGGAACCTCTCCGACAAACCAATTGTACGCTCCAACGGAGTATCCACCCTTCGCCGCAGCATCCAGGATCTGGAAGGTAAGGTTGTTCAGTGGGAAGGCATCCATGTCGGAAATTTTGTGTCTGCTTTTGTTGCGAGGGTACTTTGGACCGGTGGTAATATATTGCAGCAAGTGAGATCTTCATCGTTTTCGGCCGACTTCGTCATGCCCTCGATCCCCGAGAGGCCCTAGGCTTGATGCCGGGGACATGTTTGTCAATATCGGAAGTGGGGCCGATGACGATCTTGCTTTCGGCTTTACTCCGACCAGTCCAGGGCTTGGCCGATTTAGGAGTCACCATCTCTTGGGGTAATCCAGCAGAGGAATGCCATAAATCACTCCTCATCCAACGAACTGCCATCTTGGATATTACTGCAAACGACAAAATTATTTCAACTGCAGGGTACCTACTACACAATGGCTTCTTCAACTGAATCGATCGTGGATCAACTCAAACAGTGGTCGAGCTGTGACGTAAGCAATTGCCTGACGAAGTCAACCGCTCTGCAGTAAGTGTCCACATTGCTGACTTGAAGGACATCATAGGTTTCCGATGGACTGTCCAAATTGGGACATGCCCATGGCGGTTTCCTTGAGGGAATAACCATGTACTCTCCCAATGTTCAAGGTGGGGGGGATACTAAGATTGTTGGTCGAGCCTTTACCGTCAAGTTCGCGCCCAAGTCGAACACGGATGCCCCAAAACTGAAGGGAAACTACGTATGCGGTCCCCTCTTCTGAGAAGCCCGGCGAGATATTCAACGACTCTAACTATCGCTAGATCGATCAAATCCCTGAAAACGCTGTCGTGTTCATCTCGCAACCTGCCCCACACGTCAATGCCTGCTACGGAGGATTGATGTCTCTGAGAGCCAAGCACCTCGGTGCCAGCGGCGTCGTGATCGATGGTTCGGTGCGAGACGTGCAGGAGCACCGAGACCTTCAGTTTCCGGTGAGTAAAGAAACCTGAATCCTCCACAGGACCTGAAAACTAATGGCGTGTCCTGCTAGTTATTCGCGAGAACCCACGGCACAACTGCCGGCGGTGCCGTCTGCTTCCCATCCGAGATCAACGTTCCGGTGCAACTTCAGTCTGCCATTCAAGATGCAACCGTAAACCTGAACGACTATATCATCGCTGACCAAGACGGTGTCGTGTGTCTGCCGGCTGATCTAGCCGAGAAAGTGCTGGAGTTGATACCAGGAATCGTTGCCGCGGATAAAAAGTGCGCTGAGGCGATTTCAGCTGGCATGAGTGTGCAGGAAGCATTTGCTACGTACAGGGGCAAGAAATAATAGTCAAGTAGAAAGTAGTATCAAAAATAGCTTCAGATTTGTCAATCCGCGTTCTCGTTCTCATCGAGAAAAGCATTATATGAAGCGTAGCAAAACAGCCAAAGCATCCGTATCGCAACTGACTGTAGGCTGCCATGATGGAATCACTGTCCTGTTACAATATATGATCCGAGACAAAAAGAATTTCCGGAGAAGTGAGAGATGTCGCTCATGTTTTCGTGGGCTTCAACATTGGCAAGCTGGAGGTGAAGATCACCATCCGAATAAATGCGTCACGCATTGGATCATAGGTAGTATTTGAAGAGAAAAACAGACTTTATTTTACTAAATTTGTGAGCTAGTTTGCCAAAGGGGTCTCTGACAGCGTCAGGGAGGCTACACCATACTTCAATGCGAGCTCGTCGAACATCTTCTTTTCCGCATCGGCAAAGGGTAGGCCTTCCGCTGAGCGTTGTACAGCAAGACGATGCTCTGGCTCTCCAGGGAACAGGACCTCCTTGAAACCATCAGCAGGGGTGACGCCGTGGACGCGCTGCACCAGGGTATCCATTCTGGATCTGAACTTGTCCGAAGACATAAAGATATCGGGCTTGATAGCAATGAAGCAATGGCCGACATTCTGCGGGCGCGCGTCCTTGTACTGGTCGCCGACCTGGCCACCGAATTCGGCACCTGACAGCACGCCTGACATGATGTCCATCAAGATGGCAATTCCGGAGCCCTTGGGGCCTCCGATGGGGGCCATTGAACCATTCAGAGCGACCTCTGCATCTTCCGTTGGCTTTCCATCCTTGTCATAGGCCCATCCCAGAGGAATCTTCTCGCCACGGCGGGCAGCTCGACGGATCTTTCCCTTGGCCACGACCGAGGGGGCCATGTCGAGGACGTATGGCACTTCGCCCTTGCTGGGAGCTCCAGCAGCGAAGGGCGAGATGCCAAGAAGCGTCTCCTTGCCACCGAAGGGAGGCATCTGCTTAGCCGAGTTGGTGAAGACAAGGGAGATCATTCCGGCGTCAAGTGCCTGGTTGACATACGTAGCGGCCATGCCGAAGTGGTTCGAGTGATCGGCTGTGACAATGCCAATTCCGTAAACCTGGGCGCGGCGGATCGCATCTTCCATGCCCTTGGAGGCGACAATGAAGCCAAAGCCGTTATCTCCGTCAACGTGAGCTGCAACGGGCGTCTTTTCAGAAATCTTGATGTTGGCCTTGGCGTTCACAAGGCCGCTCGATACGCGTTCGATGTACTGCTGAAGTCTGGCCAGGCCATGGGTATCCTATTCCAGTCAATCACATATTCTCAGCACTTTACAGGCCAGGGGATACTCACAACACCACGAGTGTCGGCCTCTACCAGGCACTTGGCCATGAGATCGGCGTGGTCATCGGGCAATCCCGACTTGACCAACAGAGAATGGGCAAACACCCGGGCATCGGCCGGGCTGGCATAGTAACGAGTTTGAGAGGCCATTGCGATTGCGGGGTCGACGTTTCCGGTTAATATCGATGTGCTGCGGTGATTTCTATGCAGAATATGCTGGATTTATGACCTAGGATGCTCGCACACAACCATCTCATGAGCTGTTGTGTGTCTCTTTAAACCGATTCCGGCTCCGACTGCGACGGATGTTGCCGACAGTGTGGACTCGGGATATGGCCGTAGTTCAGTCTCCACCTGTCGCCCACTCCACAAGTGTCTGTCCGCCTACGACGTAGTACGGACTAGAGTAACTGCCTAGTCAAGTGATTGACTGATCGCGGGGAAGTGAATGCGGGGCTGTCCACAAGACCAAATTATCTCCGCGCCGCTCTAGAGTGCAGAGTCGGGCAAAAGCCGGCCGGATTCGGAAATCTATATATCGGCATCATCACGGCTTTCCCCCACAATCTGCTTCCCCACAACACGCTCGCTTTCACTCCGATCCACGATAACAGACTGCGCGGAACACGCATCCTGCTCACACGCACCCCCCTAAAGCCGATCCATGGAAGCAGCCTCCAGCCCCTCAAGCAAGGAACCCCGAACTTCCCAGGCTTCCCCGCCACCCTCGGCACCGGCGCCGGGTCGGAAGAAAGGGACCGCATGCGCCCGTTGTCGAGGTCAGAAGATCCGTTGCGATGACGGACAACCTGCGTGTGGGAACTGCGCGCGCACGGGACATACCTGTGTCCGGCCCAGTCTGGGCAATCCCGCGGTGAATCTAAGGTGTGTATGCAGAGTGAATTGGCGTTAGGCTCAACTTGGACGCTGACTTTGGCTCACTCTTTCCTAGTCACCTCGCTCAGGTAGAGGCGCGCTTGCGCTGGCTCGAAGACTCTCTTCGTCGTATAGCCCCAGAGGAACTGGAAAATGCGCCGGTTGTTAGCGCGATCTCATTGGAACCAGGAGGCTCCTCTTTCTCCCAGACGTCCCAACCACTGGACCCTAGCCTATCAGCTGTTGATGAACAACCTGTCATTGATCAGCTCCTCGAAGGTGTTTTCGAGTCGACGTGTGACTCTGCGAGCCCGGCAACCTCGACGCAGATCAAGCCAAGCGAACCCTTGGCCCATGAGGTCGGACTCTTATCGCTCGCGAACTCAAAAGAGTCCAAGTATCTGGGACCCTCGTCCGGTGTGCCTTTCGCCCGCCTCATCTTCTCAGCCATTCCACAGTCACAAGGGCTCGCGGCTTGTTGGGCAACGCCCAATGCTACCGACAGCAATGATGCAACACGGGCCCAGCCTTTTCCTCAAGATTGGACATCCGAGGTTGATCTTCAGCATTTTGTCGATGCATATTTTGAAATGTATCAACCATTGTACCCTTTTCTTGATGAGGATGCGATTCATGAACGTTTCGAAACACTCTTCATCAAGCGGCTTCAACCGTCTCATGCAGCACACATGCCTCGACTAGCCGAGATTGAGGCAGCTCTTTCACCGGTTCATTCTGTCCAAGTGTTCCTTATTATCGCACTTGGTGCTCGAACCCTAGAGCCACGACTCTCATCTGATTTCTCCTCCGAAAGATACCTAGCCACAGCCATGTCACGTCTCGACAGTCTCGCCTTACACGACAGCATCGAAGGGTTGCAGATTATGCTTCTCTTGACCTTGTGCAGTTTCAGTTTCGTTGATGGTCCCAACGCCTGGTTTCTGACGTCTAATATCATCGCGAGCTGTTTGGACCTCGGCTTTCAAAGACGCTGGATGGAGATCAGCTCCGTCATGTCGCCTCAACAGCAGCAACATGTATTGATTCGGAAGACCCTTCGAAGTGGTATATTTTGGTCAGCCTATTCTCTTGAAAGATCATTGGCTGTGGTGCTTGGCCGCCCGCTGACCCTGCGAGACGAGGCCATAGATGTCGAGTTCCCTGGTAACGATGATGGTATACCAGGACACCCAGATATACCACTCCAGGAGACAACCAGGAGCGTTAAAGATGCATCACCTCCAAGCCACAAGCGGACTCGATTAGAAGTTTCGCCCTATACAGCCTCACATTACTCGTTCAGGTTCGATCGCATCGCTGCAGAAATTAAACTCACGCTCTACCGTGTCGTGAACATGCCGGACCGTTTCCCGTGGCCGACTGATCTCCCCACATGGCAGAGCACAGTTCATAAGAATTGCGATACCCTTCTTGATGATCTGATCCGAGACCTCAAGTGGCGCTCACGACGCGGCACATCGGATGGCGCGATTCGCAGCCTTGAGCTCAAATACCATCAGTGCTTGATGCTTCTTCATCGCCCGTCACCTGCAATTTCTGAACCGAGCATTGAGTCATGGAAGACATGCTACGAAAGCGCTGTCAAAACATTACTCATATCTGCTGAATTGCACCGGTTTTGCAAACTCACCAACAGCTGGTTGACAGCACACAACATATTCGTCAGCGGCATCACGTTTCTATACTGCCTCTGGATAAAACCGAATCTCATGGAAGAGACCTCCATTGACACGTTTAACAACCACACCTCTGCTTGTTCAACTTTACTAAAGTACCTTGGTAAAACTTGGAGCGTGGCCGCTGATGCGTTGGAAAAGTTTGAGAGGCTTGTCCAGTTGACAGCCAAGTCATGGAGAAGCAGATATGGAGAACAGAGAACAGAGGTTGAGGCTGGGCAGTCTCTCATTTCATTGCATCAATCGGACGGGTGGTATAACATGTCGGCAAATAGAGATGACGATAACGCCGACGGTATACCAAACCCCATCAACATTAATGAACCGGCACCGGGATCCCTCTTTCCTACGGGTCAAATAAATGAAAATTGTGAGCTTGAGTTTGGGTCGTTCTACAACGAGCTTGGGGATATGAGTACATGGTTTGACTTGGACTGGATCGGCTAGACTTGCGGGCTTGAAGAGATTTGTACATAGAGGCTTATGCCTATTGAGAAAAAATTAATTCTCTAAGCAGTGTACTCATATATAACTGAAGAGGAATTGATACTAAAATGTTGACTGCTAGATGACTAAATTAAATGTACCTGATGAGGAAGACGATGTTGCCAGCTTCAATATTCTGGCACGATTTATGTACACGGGTTCGCTCATTAATATGTACAGACAGACCAAATCAATACAACTATTAAATATAATTGTTACTAAATCCGAGCGCGAAATACCCTTTCACTAGCTATTCAACAATTTTGTGGCACAACCTTTGTGGAAATAATTGAGATACACGAAGTGTGTGATATTCACAAAGATCCACTGACAGCAGCTAGCTATTCGAGACATCAAGTGCGCAGCGACTCAACATATAGGTGACATATCAAGTAATAAATCGGAATGCTGCCTTGTTTGCTTGGCGATCCTCCTCAGAAATTCCAGCCACTTCGGCATGAGCTTCACCCTTCATAACCTCAGCGATATCGGCACCCGAGTCCAACTTCTTGTTGTCGCGCTGGAGAACGAAACGCATGAGCAAGGCGAAAAGAATTGTGCCAAAAGCGAAGGCAGAGTTAACCGACATAGCCAGAACATAACGTGGCTGCGCTGTGTCTGGGTACAGATAGGAAGTCCAAACCTGGGCAATATATGTTAGCTTAATGAGTACGGTCTTGCAAGATAATCGACTCACCTGGGAGATATTTCCAAATGCATTCACGAAAGCGACGGCAGCAGCTCGCTTAATTCGCGGCCGAATAATTGTCTTTTGCGTCCAAGCCAGGACAACCGCGTTGGCACCATGACCTCCTCCAACCATCAGCAGCATGGCAAAGTATCGCGGGCCTAGGCTCAAAGTTGAGGCCCCAAGAACAAAACCAACGATGGCAATAGCGAGCGGCCACATGACGTGGAAGGAGGAGTTCTGGAGACGATCGGCAGACCAGTTGTTGAAGACCGAGATGAGAAGCCCGAGGAAATATGGCGGTGCAGTCAACAGAAGAGTGACGACGCGGCTATATCCAAGGGTTTGCACAACAGACGGGAAGAAATTGGAGGTCGCGGCAGCCACTTGAAGACAGAAGAACATGGCGGCAAAAATGTACACCCGCGTATCCTTAAAGGCAAGTTTGAAGCCGTAGCTCCATTGCTCTTCGTCTTCGTCGACCTGCCCAGCATCTTGTATCAGTCGCCACTCTGCGACAGCTCGCTCCTTGGCTGTAAGCCAACGGGTCGAAGAGGGCCAGTCAGGGAGGATGAAGAATGCGATCAGGGCAACGAAAATAGTGATGGAGCCCTCAATGATGAACAGCCATCTCCATGACTCGAGCCCGCGGGCGCCCTCAAGTCCGCTCTTGATTCCGGCGCCGATGAGTCCACTGCACGCGCTACCGAGCTGGGTTGCAGAGAAGAGCACTGCGCTGCGGAGACCCATCTCGGACCGCTTGTACCACGACGAAATTAGGAATAGTGCTCCGGCTGCGATTTAGAGTCAGCAAGCAAGGCAAGGCCCTGGTCGGATGGCTCAGAGAAAGCGACTTACGATAAAACGCTGCCTCGATGAAACCCAGGAAGAAGCGAGTCGCGTAGAGTCCTGACGCATTTTGTACGACGCCAGTCAATGTGGAAAGAAGACCCCAGATTGCCATACAAGTTGGGAGGTAGATTGATGGGCGCAGATTTGCCAGAAAGATGTTGGAAGGGATCTGCATCAGAACGTAGCCAACGAAGAGGATGGCCACGGCGGTGGCATACTGGGTAGCTGTCAACTGCAAAGTTGTAGCCAGACCCGCAACTTTGGCTGCGGCGATGTTGTTCTATTTTGCTCTCTCATTAGCTATACAGATCCCCTAAAATGAGAGGCCCCGAGACAGCTTCGTTATCTGTGCTCGGGAGATTCGAGCAGGAGGCTTACTCGGTCCAAATAGTTCAGCACAAAAATGAGCCAGACGCAAGCAAGAAGTCGCAGATCTAGCTTGCGCTTGAGCTTCTTTTCCGCATCTAGGAACTCTTCCTCAGACATAAGCTGAGCTGGAGCCAGGCGGTTGTTCTCTTGAGCGTTCTTCAGCTCAACCATTTCGACGTTTGTGCCATCCTGAAATTCGGGATTCTTGCTGGAGTCCATGGTGAAGTTGTAACGATGAACTGGTTGGAGTTCAGTGTGAGATTTCGAGTACGGAAGAAGGTTTGCTTTGGGCACATAGTTGGAACTATATTTATAAGTACCTGGAGCACCAACCTACTCCAAGTGGCTTGCTGGCCTCCCCGCACGAGCAATAGCTCGGATTGCATTATCGATCCACCCTACGATGTATCAAAGCTCGGCTTCCCCAACCTCCAGGTTTTACCCCGTATGGGGCCCCGCGTTTGCTCCGAGAGGAATCCCGGGGTAAGCCGAGTCCACGCTCCTATCCCAGCCGCTCACCATTCCTCCATGGATGAGAAGCGCCTCTCCGGGAAGACCCCGGTGAGGGGAAGCTCGGGTCCAGCCGACTAGTTTTAACTGGAATGGGTCTGTGATGGAAGGGCTTGTTATTCATTGATGCATATCGCGTTCGGCTGAGAGCAAGTATCCGTTCAAGTTGAATGACAGGGACATCGGCTCAAATCCGAAGCCACCAATTTCGTTTTATTCAAATAGAGAAATAAAGTTCAACGGAGAAAATTGCGGAGACACTAAATTCAACATCAAACAAGTCCATAGGATCTTGACTAATTTGCCAATCATGATTGCAACCCAAGCTTTAGTTGCTTTAGTACTATCCACCGTTCCTGTCGCGATGGCGTTCAGGGTGCCAGAGGGAGCCTGGTATGATGATCTTGGCAGTGAACCAGCGTCAATGAATTATTGTCTAATATCCACTTCAACTAGGGATTCGCATATCCACATTATCGACCCGGAAAGGTTCCCAATGGAGCCAGACCGAGGTCAGTGTGTGCTTTTGGATGATGTTCCTCCGTAACTGCACTGCTGTATACTAACTGACATATTTATTCAAGATTACACACCAAAGTCAGCTACCACGGCTAATGCAACGTCATTTCAATCAGCTCGTGGGATTAAACATTCAGTAATCGTCCTCCCCAGTGTGTACGGCACCAACAACTCTGTTTTGCTAGATGCTCTCTGGAAGTTCAAGGGCCAGTACCGCGGTGTTGCCGTCATCGACCCGGAGAATATTACCGAAGATGAACTGGACGAGATGCATGAAGCTGGCGTTCGGGGCTTACGCGTCAATCTCGGCACCGACGTACCCACAGACACTATTATTTCAAGCGTCAAGCTGAACGCAGCGATTGCGAAATCTCGTGACTGGGTAGTGCAGCTCTGGGTCCCTCTCAAGGCGTTTGTGGCGCTCCACTCCATCCTTCCAACTCTTGGCATTACGTTCGTGGCAGATCATTTTGCCCATGCTGAGGTGGGATCTAAGACCAACGAGACAATCAACACAATCGATCCGTACAAGAGTGAGGGATTCCCGGAGGTTATTGACCTTGTGCAGCGTAAGCTGTTATTCGTCAAAATTTCGGCACCGTATCAGAACTCCAAGCAAGCGCCCCTATACGAAGACATGCGGGTGGTGGCCGAGTCTCTCATCGCGGCGGGTCCAGACATGGTAGTATACGGTAGTGATTGGCCACACACTTCAAGCAAAGAAGGCAACGCGGCAGCTGGCGGACGTCTTTCGCCTCAGGAGTACCGAGACATTAACGATGCGGCGCTAGTGGAAGTTCTGAAAGACTGGGCTGGCTCCCAAGCGCAAGTCCAGCGGATATTTGTTGATAACCCACGTCGCCTGTGGAGATGGTACACGGAGGGTGAATTGTGACTGAGGGTCTTGAAAATGCAGCTGGCAAAGTTTGAAGATCCTCAGAAGTTTGGCATGAGAAGCTAGTGTGAGGAGTGATAGGAATCACCGAATGTGTTGGTGGAATTGGGCATCTGGTGTTTGCAGCCAAGTCTGTCTGATCCCGGCAATCGATACCCTCGCAAGGGAACGTGATTCAGATTCGGCTTTATTTTACTTTCGATAGCAGGCTCTTGCCTTTTACATATGAATTACCAATTGTCATTCATATTTTTCACATTGTCCTTCCACGGCTGCTTTATTTGATCACACATTCGATTCTATCCTATCTTAAAAATTTCCAATGCACATAATTGCTCGATATAACGTTCCCTCCCAAGTGGTATGGTATTCTTGCTAGTTTTGATATTGGGGGTGTTCCAGCGAGTGAAGCAATCTAATTATTGCTATATAATTCTCGATCAAAGCTATATTAGACCCTGTCCTGAATGTCTACCGGCTTCAATCCTCTCAAAGTCTTGAGAGAACTGAACGTACCCAAAATACGCCTAAGCAGCTTCTTGTAATCCCAACCAAGACCATTGGCAGCCATTAGTGTCAGACTTGCCTGATCGTCACGATTCGGTCGACCTGGGCCCGTCATATTCTAAGAACAAAATGAATTGGTCAGCTGATCGCTTTCTGTAATATGGGTTCAATAGGAGAGGCGCGTAATGGCTTACCGGTTTCATATTGACGTCAAACAGAGCAAATGGCGAGTCAGGGGCATCCTTGAACCGGCGAACATCGATGCGAATAGGTGCAGTCAATCCAAGAACGCTTGCAGCACGCTCGCATTCCGCGGACAGTCGTTTATATATAGGATCGGTAGCGGTGTTACTTGCGAGCTTCGAATTTTCGGTGATAGCAACGATGCCGTTGTATGGCGCAATGCCATCTTGGTGGTTAAAGCGTGAGACAACCGGAAGAGCCCAATAGCCCTGGCCCTTTTGGGTAGGAGGCATCACTGTAACCGTTGCCTCTTCGCCTTGAAGGAACTCCTCAATCATGAATGCCATTGACTGGCTTGAGAGTCCCTGAGCATGCTCCCAAAGTTGTTCCTTATTGTGACAGACCTTGACGCCATAGCTTCCCCTGCCTCTAATTGGTTTCACGACCACTGGGTATGATAAGTCGTCAATCTCGGTAGAGAGCTTCGATATGGAAGGGAACGTGAAGTTACGGGGCATCGTGAAGCCGCCAAGCGCGCGTAGGCAATCGTTGACGAACTGCTTGTCATCGTACTTGTCCACAACTAAAGGTCCCTGGCCAACAACCCTGAGGCGATCTTCGTAGTTTTCTAGGCGAGATGAAGTCTGTAGTGGATGAGAAGCGAAAACGATGGTGTTTGCCCATAGATATGTAGCACCCTTAGATATGGCATCTAAAATGCCTTCCTCGGTATCAGGAAAGCACCAGTCGCCATCATTTGTAGGGTTCGGGCTCTTGGAAGGAGTCACTACTTCCACATTCTCGCATTGACTTAGATTAAACCCAATATCGGCACCGGAATCCTGGTAGCCTGATTCCCGCAGATGGTTGTGAGCTTAGAGAGCAAGGAAGAATTAGGCGGAAAGGACAGGGAAAAGAGGGTACGCACCACCTGGCTTCTTGGGCTTACGAACTCCGTCAATGGTGGGGGGTTCTAGAGCCTGGTAAAGAACAGCAACACGAGTATTGTTATTCGTGGACAGTGATCGGGCCATAGGCTGTACCCAGCGCAACGCGCGCAGGCCACTGAAGCTAGTGACCTGTCGCGAAAGGGATGCGCGGCAAGGGGAAAGACGAGAAACAATGACTGCGTGCATAATGCCGGATGGTGGATCAGCTCAACCGTTACTTGCTGAAGTAATTACAAACAGACCGAGAGATATGGAAAGAAATGAATTGAAGAGTGAGATGTTGGCCAAACTCGGGGCAAAGCCGGTGCAGCACCACGGACCCTTCCGTCGCTCGGAGGTAAACCGATGGCGGAGTAGCCCACACGCACGGCCGCTTGCGGGTCACTGCGGTCGCACGTGATGGCCATTTTAGTGGATTGTACGGATACTGCGTAGTCCGTCCACCATGCCGACCGCCCTGTGTGGATAAATCTTCTCTACGGCCAATACGCAATCATGTTGTTATTTTATTACACATTTGCAGTAAAATAAAACAAAAGCGTCTGCATAGCATTCTCTCTCACGTCGTTGAATTTGTGCTTCTTCAGGGTCAATTAATAGCATAATTGGAGGGGACTGGCAGACGCATCACTTATACGGATGGTCGCCATTTAACCCCCTCGATCTAATCTCTTTCACTGGGGGTTTGGAGTCCGCTCAGCTTTGCTACACTATCGAAGATACACATGTACTCATCCTCTGGTGCAACTTCGAAATCAAATCGGCAGAGGTCCTCCTTGAAAGGGAACAGGTATGTTTGGGTAACCCTAAACATGCCAGTTCGTCAGAAACATGTTTGAGGGAGCGTTCGGGGAGCCAGAACATGTGTGCCCCGCGATCCTGTTTGGAGGGGAGGGGGGATCAAACTCACCAGGTGTGCTCCTTACTGGCTTGATATTCATCAAGGGCGGCACGGTTCTCGTGATAGCTGAGCAAGGCGAATTCGAAGCCCTTACTTCTTTCGATCGGGTCTGTAACAGAAGGCCCGCCGACAATCAGGCGGTTGTCCTTGACACAAGAGAGATCCTTGAGCTTCCTCAACTCGCGCACAAACGTGTCTTTGTGTTCTTGGGTGACGTCGGCCCGGAACCGGAAGAAGACTTAACAAGCGCACCAAAAGGACATGTCAGCTACAGAAGTTGCAAGAATATTCTCATGTCTACTGACCCATATGTACGAGCGTCATTTTCTTGACTAGAGACACAAGCGAACTGTTAAATAAGGCGTTTGATTGGGAAAGAGAACAGGTATGGCGTATTTCCGGAAATATTAATGATAAGTTGCGCTCAGGAAAAGAATGGACTGATTGGGATCTTCAAGAAAATACCGTCAAGTCAATGTACATTATGTGGGATTGTTGAACTGCGTATGGACACTCTTAAGATACCTGTTTTGAGACAGTAGCCGGTCTAATGCCGATGGCCGGCCAGGGTCCCGGTATGAGGGTCAAGCTACAACTAGCTTAGTGTCTGAGACCTTCTATTGCTCCCAGCGTGACGGGATTAAGGCCGATTACCCTCCTAGTTGTACATTTACGAGGAATAATTAGTCTCCACCTTACATGTGGAACAATCTCTTCATCGGCTTTTCGCCGACGCCTGTTCTTGGTTCGGACCAAGCCGCAACCAATGTTACGTGGTCATGAGACCACCGGCCGAATTACCGATACTACTCCCTAAGCCTGTTAGTGAAATTTAGAGCTAGAAATCTCGGGGTTCAAGATGGAACAGTAGTTGGGAGAGGGTGTGCCAGACATGGGCAGGACGGCTTAGTCGCGTGCCCATGCTTTGCTGCGTATATATTACCCGCCACGTCACGACAGTCGAGGCCTATCAGGCAAAGTTCGGCGACGTGCCCACTGCATCCGAGGATTAACGCCCGAAATCAACATTGAATATGAGCAGCCAAAGGATCTCCAGTTTCGTTGCAAACGGAGATGTTGCACTACGCAGTGCTGTTCAAGGTTTCGTGGCCTTACATCCGTCGCTGCTTCTGAACGTAGAGCAAAAAGGTGGGTAAAAGTCCATGACAGCAATATCCTTGGAGATTAAGACTGAGAGAAACTAAACCATGGCGTTTCACAGTAATATATCGGAATGACCCGGACAGACTCGGACGCGTTGCGGTCCTGAGCGGAGGTGAGCAATTAGCACAAATAATTTTACTGTGCGATGCTGACTATCCCTCTAAGGCGGGGCTGGTCATGAGCCAGCACACGCGGGTTTTGTGGGCAATCAGATGCTCGATGCCGCGGTCTGCGGCGCCGTGTTCGCGTCCCCCAATGCTAAGCAAATCGAGGCTGGGCTCAGGGCTATTCGATCACCTCGCGGCATCCTCATCGTTGTCAAGAACTACACGGGCGACAAGCTAAACTTTACGCTTGCATCTGAGAGATTTAACATTTCTACTGGTGTACCAGTCAAGTTGGTCATCGTTGCTGATGATGTTTCGATCGGTCGCAGCAAGTCCGCTCTCGTGGGACGGCGCGGCCTTGCTGGGACTGTTCTCGTGAGCAAAATCTCCGGAGCTGCATCCGCCTCAGGCCTTGACCTGGACGCGGTTGCAACCGCGGCCAATTTTGTCATCGCAAACATGGGCACAATCGGTGTTGGCCTTGATGGCTGCGACCTTCCTGGCCAACCCCACCAATCACGAGTGGCAGATGATGAATTGGAGCTTGGAATTGGCATCCACAATGAGCCTGGCAGCAAACGGATACAACCGCGACCTAGCCTAACGGATCTCGTTAAAGAGATGCTGGCTAATATTCTGGGTGAAGACCCGGAACGGAACTACCTGGAAAGTCCTCCTCGCCCGGAACATCACGACGTTGTGCTTTTGATAAACAACCTCGGCAGCCTTTCCAATCTTGAGATTGTGGCTATAACTGGCGAGGTTGTCTCCCGATTGCATACTGACTATGATCTCAAGCCTACCCGCGTATATGCGGGTACATTGCTCTCAGCATTAAATGGCCCTGGCTTCAGCATCACTCTTCTCAGCCTGCCCAAAGACAATTCGCTCTCCGCAAAGGTCCTGGAGTGGCTCGACGCGCCTACCGATGCGATTGGTTGGCCCTGCGCCATTACCTCAACAGCCTGGGCAGGCCAGGCTCCTGTGTCTACTAATGCCGAGCTTGCAGAGCAGGAACAGGTGGTCTCACTTAACATACCGGCAGTCCCATGTTAGTAAAAAGCCATAATTACTACAGTTGACCACGGTTTTAACAGTGAGATAGGCAACCAACCGGTATTTAACAGCATCATCAAGTCAATACATCGTTCTCTTACCGCAGCAGAGCCCGAGATCACCAAAAACGATACCATCCTTGGAGACGGGGATTGCGGAACAACGCTCTTGGGTGGATCTCGCTGTTTAGTTGACGCCCTAGATGAAAATAAGATCGATACGACCAGCCTTTCTCACGGCCTGATTGCCATCTCGGATCTCATAGCAAATGGCATGGGTGGCACTTCTGGAGCCTTGTATTCCGTCTTTCTTACTTCTCTTGCCGCAGCATTTAGCAACAACTGCAGCACAGAACAGGCTGCTAACCTACGTACCCTGTCTCATGGTTTGAAGAGAGCCTTGGCCAGTCTGCAACAAGTTACTGCAGCCAGAGAGGGTGACAGGACAATGATGGATGCACTCATTCCATTCGTGGAAAGCCTTTCAGAGTCAGCAGGCAACAACCTCAAAACGCTTGAAGCTATCGATCAAGCTGTTTTTGCAGCGAGATTGGGTTGGGAACGAACGCGGGATATTCCAAGCAGATTTGGTCGCAGTACATACGTATCAGCGGAGGGCAAAACGGACGAGACGAGCGGAATTCCTGACCCTGGGGCAACTGGAATTATTGCGATTGTGACCGGGATCCAAGATGCTTTAAAATCCTCTGCGAAGACAGATGTTCAAATAGAGTAGTGTAATTCACACGAATGGCTCATTCTATCCAGTTTACAATACTACTTTCCGACTTCTACTTCCACATCTAATGGTTTTAATGTCATTCTGGTACCAAAGTCTCTTAGTCTAGGATAAGAAAATTAAGTACCATCACTAGGGATTTCGAAATGAGAGAGTCTGTCCACGCTCAATTCTCAATTGATAAGTTATGGTCAGCATGCGGCAAAGCAAATGGAACTACACCGCAGTATAAATGGCTGCTGGCACAGGAGAAACTATTAAATACAGCCCAAAATAATTTGAAGTAAAAGATTAACAATACATATTTAATACAATCTATAACCATTCTATAACCATTCTATTTTACACCAAGCTTGACCCTAATTTTCTTTTTTTCCTACCCAAGTTCAAACCAACGTCGAAGCCATGGTGTTCAGCATCGGGTCATGCTTTATCCCTGCGTCTTTCTATTTCCATGAGCTCTAGTTGAAGTGGATCGGGACCTCTGTCAGACATCGGGCCAACCCTCGAATGATGTTCCTTCTAACGTGGCAAGGCAGCCTCATCCCCAGCGTATGCGTACTTGCTGCGTTCTCGGATCTTTGCACCATATTTCCAGAACATGAACGGGATAGCGCAGCACGCGAGGCTGAGAAATGCCAACAAGCTTGAGGCCCACTGGTCTCCCAGACGATGATACATTTGTTCAGTGAAAAGAACAACTGCGGCCCCCCAAAAGCTTCGAAGGAATGTCTTTGCAGCAAGAGCAGAAGCTGCCTGGTGCTGATAGGAATCGACGAGGTAGTTATTAGCCGAGTTGTAAAGGAAAATAAACCCGAAGCCAACAGGAAATCCACCCATCGCCGGGCCAGCCCATGATATTTCTTGGTAAGATGTCCATGCGAAGATGAAAAGACCGATAGGAATCAACCAACAGAAAAGCATCATGGGAACAAGGCGAGCCTCAGCAGGTGGATGACCATCATGTTGGCGCACAAGCTTCATATAGTGCTTGTTAACAAGGGGGGCGCAGGCTGCTGATAACAAAACGCCGACAGCAACCGGGATAAACATAAGACCTGTTTTTCCCGCTGTGTAGCCTTTTCCCTTCTGGTAGATGATTGGGTAGGCAACAAAGAACATATAAAGCAATCCGTAGAGGACACTCATGTAGATGGCAACCAGGAAAACAATGAGTTCTCCGAAGAGTAATTGGAAGGGGCGGAAAAGGAAGATGCGAAGGCGCTCAGAGAGTGGACGCATATCAAGTTCCTGCTCCGTGACATGGTCGGGTTCTCCGGTTGTTTTTCGTAGCTTCGCAGCGCGGCGAGCTAGAATAGTCGGTGCATATGTCTCAGGCACAGTGAAGGTAATGAGGATCCAAACAACACCACCCAAGATGAGCTGGATCCAATACAGCCAACGCCAGTTTGTTGCATCGGAGAGATAGCCACCGACGAGCGGGCCAACTGCATTACTTCGTTAGTGGGTTGTGCAATAGTGTGTTTAGTGTAAGCCTACCTGCGGGGCCGAGAAATGGGGCAGCTGAGAATGCGGCCATCGGAACGCCGCGTTCCTCATTTCTCCATAGGTCTGCTAAGGTACCACCGACAAGTGTCATAGGAGCAGAAAACGCAATGCCGTCGATAGCGCGGCATACGATCAAGGTTCCGATGTTCTTCGCGACCGCGCAAGGAATAATAAAGACCAGAGCAACAAGCAACGTTGACACACTAGTTCTGGGTAAGCATCATGGCGGGGCATACAGGGCATAATACTCACTAGATAATGCGACGCCCATAAATTTCGGATAAGGGTGCAAAAGCCATGGGACCGACACCGAAGCCAACGACGAAGACCGAAATAGTCACGAGGGAGACTTCGGTACTGACGTTAAACTCCTCTGCAACGCCGGCGATATCAGCAGTGGTAACTGCTGATGAAAACGCAACCACGAAGCAGGTGGTCGCGACAACAAGAGTGCACCACCATTTGTACGCCTTGGACCAGTTCTTGGGGTTTTCAGGATCGTTGGGAGTAAATGTAACAAGCCTGTATCTCCTTTTGCTCCCATCATGTTGTCCTGACTTTCTTGCTATCGCTTCGGGTTCGATTGGACCAGGGATAGATCCGCCCGGCACCTCGATTCGATACTCGTCGAGGTTGGCATTCGCGCTCAAAGTGCGGTAAGGCAGCTCGATGTCGAGGTTTGGATCAAGAGATTCCTTGCGCGAGACCTGGCGGGAGAGGGAATGTTGTGAATTTGACAATACTCGCTGCGGGCGCGAGCGCGTACTGGTATGCGTACGGAGCGGGCCAAATGTCCTTGCTGCATCCTCCCCGTCAGGGTTGGAATCCTCTGGTAGAGTGGTTGATGAGGCATCTGAAGCAATGTGCATCGTGGTAGGGTTGAATAGATAGTGATTTATGGATAAATTTGTAGGCAATGGGTTGTAAGAATACTGGATTGATGTCTTCTGTCTTCAGCTTCTGTTTACATGAGACATGGGAAGACACCTTTATAATAGCCAGGAGCAGCTCCGAAATATTCCACAACTCAAATGACTGCTATCAGCAAAGCCCAGTAAGTGGATCGAGTAGACTGGATGAACCATCGTCACCTATTGGCTCGCACCCTTCTGTTACCTATCACAGGTGTCTGGCCCCCGTGCGGCTCGGTCATCTTCGGCAAGGTGGAGCCTCTGTCCCGACTGTGGATACGGAGTCGACCGTTATGTCCGGGGCCCGCAAACTTTGACGAGCTTCAGGCTCCTGTGACGCAATTTATCAGAAATCAATAAGCATAATGGCGGGCTAGACCCCCTGATGACTTTTAGCGGTATTTGCTGTGCTATCTGACGTCAAGTTTCCTGCGCCATGCATCAATTGCGAAAAATGTCCGAGTAAATAATGATGCTGATATGGGTGTCTTAACTAGGGGACACATTGGCCATAGAGCGTACCCTGGCCTGCTACGATACACACATCAAAAGATGATGGAACGATGTTCAAATGTTTTCTCGCATCTAAACATGTCTTGTTGAGGTGCATAGATCGGATACCATTTAATTGTAATTATTTACAGCCGACTGTCTCACGAGAACCTTATTATCTATAGGCTTTGTGCTCCCCGAGTAGTGATAGACAAACACGCATATTTTGGTGCGGGCAGGGTGCAGGTGTTCATTTTCTACATGGAGTCATGCTCGTAAGAGGTTGAACCAGTTCGGATACCAGAGGATCGGGTCATACGGAGTCATAGACAAGGGAGGGGTCAGTAACATCAGCGGCGCCGGGGGACTAACCAGGTTCAACTGCATGCACGCAAGATAGAGGCCACGAATTCGCGTCGGAAACAGAATCTTACGAGGATTTCATAGGTACGTCAACGTGGATAAGATCTGGTGGCTGCACCAACACAAGGCACCCAACTCCCCCACGCCGCTGGCGCCTCCTTGAGCCGAGCCGCCCCTAACGACAAAGACACCCATGTTGGCAGGAATTTTTGCGGCATTTGCCACATTCTAAAGGTCCCCCATGCTCACTGGTTGCGCCAAAAGCGTCATGGGAATAGAACAAAAGATTTGAGGCGTCAGAGGAGTGGCGTCTTCAATTTGGCAGCCAATCGGGCACAGGCGATTAAGTCCAGTTAAAAGCGGCCCGTCGCTCGCCTCCGAGGCTGAAAATCACGTAGCGTCGCTTTTGTGGGTCTCGGCACCTTCAAACGGCATTCAGACGGCTGAGAGAGAAGTGCCAGAGCACGGCGCTTCGACGCGGATTTGGCTTGTATCTTTTTTTTTTCTGGCCATAACTTGGTTGCTAACAAAATAATTGGGAACGCGATGACAGCATGATGAGAAGCAATGCAATTTTGTCAATAATGGCAAGTGCATCGACATGTAGATAGATGCCTTGCCCGAAGCCGAGCTGGAACATTTATGTCGTGATTCCCCCATGGTTTTCTCATTTATGGGGAGGATATGAGGTGTCAGTCGAATCTGTTGTCGGTAAGACCTGGCATGGCTCCCTGGTGCTTCTGGGCCATGCGTCTGGGCCATGCGTCTGGGCCATGCGCATTGCGGAACCGACCCGCCGCCAGCACCGGAGCCTGTAGCACGATATGAACCCCTAGAAAATCGGCCCTATTTTCAAGGCACGCTAGTTGTGTCGTGGCGCGCGCGGTATGTACATATTGCTGGGCGACCCCCTTTGTTATGTTAGGCCAACCACGATCAGTTCTGGGCAGATTGCCGCTTCCTTTTTACTCGTTGCTTCCATTGCATCCCTGGTATCAATTGTGATGATGGCTTTGGAAAGATCTCTTTCGGGGAGTCCCGCAAACGTCAAGATGAACATCGCTCAAGAAAAGATGGCCTCGAAGTCGGCGAAGCCCCAACCTCGATGTTCAAGAAAGGCCACCTCGAGCATTACCACTACTCATAACAGTGGCCGCGTTCATTATGACGCGGATTTAAGCCTTCCATATGCATACAACAGGGTATGGAAGGCTTGCGAGAGATGTCGGATGAAGAAGAGCAAGGTATGCTGCCAACTGTTCCACTGCCGCTACCTCTCCGACTTACTAACATTACTTTGGTGCACTGGAGAGTTTCCTTGTAGACGATGCAAAGAGGATGGTTTGATTTGCACGCTAGGTTGCAGGGACGATAGATCATTTGAGAAGCCACCTAAGGGGTACGATTCCACTTCCCCAATTGACTAAATATAGCATCCCATTAACAACACGCAGATACGCCGAGATCCTTGAGAATTCCCAGGTCTCCCTTACAGCTACCGTTCAGAAACTCTATGCTATGGTACGGAGTGGGAAGCAATGGGACCTTGAAGAGCCTGAATTCGACAGCCAAGGCCAGCCGATGATACACAACATCGCCCAGAAATTAGGCTGTATCCGACCCAACGCAGAAATAGACCTTCCTACCCATTCAGTCTTCCCGGGGGATAGGGTCAGTATGGCTGAATTGGCCCGCGAGCTTCGAGAGCAGCAGGGTGGCGAGCACGAACATCCGACTGATACCGAGGATAATACTCCACCAACTCATGACTGTGCCGAGTCAGTCTCCCTGCCTGAACTGGAACACATTAACCTCGAAGGAGGCGAACGGACACCAACTCCAAGAAACGAAAATACATCCAACATTGCGTCTCCAAGTTTTCCTAGCACTTTTGCCTGGGATTTCACTTTGCAACTGCCCGAAACTGATCCGACAAATACGATATACTCTCAGCCGCTCACGTTCGATATGCCGGAGATGGACCCAAATGATCTCAACCTACTGTTCCCACAACAATTCAACTACACCCCAGACCTAGAACTGCTAAGCATGGGAACAGGAGGATGTGAGTTGGGTGATATCGAACCCTGTCTCTCAGGTCTAAACTACGGTTATGGGAATTCCGGGCTGCCTACCGACCAATGGTGCTTATGACGGAATTTGTCACGTCGATATGTCTTATGCCCTGAGCCATATACCCATATATTGGACACTCATTCCAAGCACTGCGGGGGAGATTTTGCATCATGGAAATGTTTATTGCCCATTTCTCTTATTATTATTTTTTCTAGCGGTTTTCTTTAGCAAGCATCAAGCTATTCCTTATATACCTGAGGTCACAGAAATCCTCTTCGTTTTCCCTTATCACATCTCATCCTCGAAGTTCTCCCTCATCATATTCCGTTCACGTGTCTTCGCCTGCACGTAAAACTTCTCAGGCTCCTAGAAGGAGTATTGCAGCTGTTCTACGGCAACCACCTTCATGATATTGGAATGAGTACCTGCGAGCCTTGCCGTGATCGTAGCGAAGTTAACAAAGCATATTCGCGGTAAAAGAAAATGTAAAAAGAACACACGATGTAAGACGCCAGTTGAGGGTCTTAATAAAGACGGAAAGGACAGTAAACCTACCGCATCACTCCATGAGGTCTTCCATAGTTTGACGTGCCTATTTCATTGTGCATCGCACTTGGTCATCATAAAGAGTTCCTCAAATCCAGGTGGCCTAGCTAGATCTAAGTCGCTTTCACCATCTTGATAACTACATAGTGTGAAGCACGGCGAGATGTTGTCTATCCACTGGTGAAAACGATTGTATTAGTTTGGATGACTAGTGCGATGCCGCCGACGTTGGGCAAGAGGTTCCAAGGTTTTGCCCAGGGGCCATTGTCATTGGTGAACTAGAGGAACTGTAAAAGATCAGCATGGCAAATAGCAAACAACATCCAATCACCAACAGGCTGACTCAAGTATACACATTAGAAATCCCACAACAGCATCGTAGCTACTGTAGTCACAGGCTTATGTGCGTCAACCAACGCTGCTGGGACTTTTTGGGCCGAGGTTGGACCTGAGCTTTTGGCTTGCCAGAACGCACAGTGTTTCGTATGCAGCTACCTGGGAATGCCAAGCGGCAATGCGGGGCTACCATTTTTCCGGTCAACAACACTCAGACATCATCACGGTCATTGGTACTTGGCATTTTCTCTAAGCTTAACATTAGTCTATGACGTCACGACTCGATTTTTGATATGGCATCGACATCAAGCCTTTTCCTCATACTGCTCGTATGCCTTCTCTTCGTCGGCCGTGCATCCGCTTTCGGGGCCGGCGAGGTAGCAGGTACTAGCGACTTCAACGGCTACGTATGGCGTCATGGTGATATCGTCGAGGTGCTGCGCTACCTGCCGGCCAGCTTCATCACGCACTATCGGTTCACAGCGCTCGAGCGCCGGCAGATTTACTTTGGCAACTGGCTTCGCGACTTCTCTCAGGTCATTGATACGACATGCCTCGAAAATGTGCCCGAGCCGATCCTGCGCGCTATCGTGAGTGTCCTAGGGTTTATGGAGTTCGGATTTGCCACCGACGAGTTCGAGGTTACTACAGAAAGACTTGGATGCTATACGCATGTCGAGCACATTGATAATCCTAAGGGTTATGCAGAGAATGCTAAAGACATCGATGAGCGGCTGAGAGGTCCGGTGGATCCGAGGGAGCTGGAGTTTGACCCAAAAACAGGGATGAAGAACTACATTGCTAATTCCGGGAATGGATGGGATACATCTGCGGATTACGTTCGAAGGCAGTTGAGGGAATGCATCAAACTAGGACGCCAGGGGCGCAGCAGGGATCATTACGCGAAGAAGGAGGCCTTCATTCACTTGGGAGCTGCCCTGCATACGCTCGAGGACTTTTCTGCGCACAGCAACTTTACTGAGCTCTGCTTGCAGGAGTTGGGAGAGGACAACGTCTTCCCGTTTGTTGGGGATGCCTGCAGGGTGAAAACTCCAGGGTTGGGAGGCCGGATGGTACCGCCAGTTGTGACTGGAACATTCGGAATGCTTGACATCTTCCACAGTCTCCTCGGTGAAGCTGATGATATGGCGGTGTTGCAATGCAAAGGATCTCTCGAGAGTCTTGAAAACGTAAGAGTCCACACACCACTGGCTTTGAGTGCATACACTTACTTGATATCAGGAACTCAATATCGGAGCAATGGCTTTTGAGCAGCTCTATGACCTGCTTAAAGCCGCCATTGAAAGCTTGAGCACCTTCGCATCCAAAACGACAATCGATAATCCGCTGCTCAAGCAACTAGAAACCGTGGGAGTGTTGTTCGAAAAAGCGGAAGAATCTGCTGCTGCAAATAAGGGGCAAGACCAGACCGTTGCGAACAGCATCGATGCAAATCTGCTCTGGCAGTCTATCGAGCCAGTCTTTTTTCTCCACGACAGACTAAAGAAATGGGTTCAAGAAAGTAGCGACTCGGACGACGCCAAACCAGTGTCGGAAGAGTCAGGCACTCAGTTGGGCAAGTACACTGATCAGCTTGTCTTCAAATATCTCTCCCTGATGATCGAGGCTTCCATCATGCAACTACGCAACGCCGTGAAAGCTGCGAAGGAACGAGTCGACGCGGAGGCTGCCAAATCCACGTCCGCGGAGGTCTACAAAGACGGCGACGGATCTGATCCGAGCCATTCGGATATCTCCAAGGACCATTTCAACAACGTCCTCAACCAACCAGCCGGTCTCGTTTCATCAGTCACAACAAACTGGACCACACAGCAAATCGTGAAATGCTGGGACGACCCCTTTCGAGATGAAGAGGATACCATTGACGAGATCTTAACAATACTCCACCACCCGGCGTTCCCCGGCCGGAAAAAGACGCCGATCCAAAAGTACATGTTCGAGGCTGTGCAAGAGTGGTGGAGTCACAACTCCAATGAAGAAAAGGACAGGATTCGTGGCATGTTGACCAAGGAGAGCGTCAGGGCTCGTGAACATGAGGACCACACGCTCACGCTCAAGGATCTGGCGGGAAAGAAGAAAGGAGTCGCTGATTTCCCTGGGTCGAAGCCCAAGGTCAAACAGGCGCCCAAGAAACCTTCGCCGCTGTCGTGGGCTATTGGCGAGGCCAAGAGTGATGCCAAGTGGGCGCTAGGCGCTGTGAGAAGGGGCATTACGGATCCGAGGGCGGCAGTTCACTTTATCGGGAGTGGCATGCATGGGGTTGTTGCGTACATAGTGTGGCTAGTGATGGGTACGTTAAGTATCCTTTTCCGCTGGATATTTGGATTGGTTTCTAGAGTGTGGCATTTGATAAGATAGACGGGTACATGTACTAGAACATGAGACGGACAAAGGGTTACTGATCCATCTGACCATTCCGAATCCTCTTGGTGATATAATCAATGTCATTGAGTGAAACAAATTTGGGGGTTCAACCCAAGGTGTGCTAACAGCCGAAACAAGATTGTCTATGCTCAATCATTAGTCCATATATATCACTGGCCGTACCATAATTTATACTACACTCGGCGGTAACAACGCCTACCCAGAGAAACCAGTGATTCCAGCCCAGCCCGACGGCAGGCATATACACATAGACATGTTAAGGGCCACGAAAGTGGGCTCACCTACGATGTAATTGCTTGTTTTGCGTCCGTCCGTTGTGGTTTATGTTCTTTCTGGAGCTAAAATCTACGTCTAAGCTAGACTAGGATGAACTCCATTGCGGCGATTACTACCATTCAGCGTATCCGTGTCGGATTGAATATCATGATACACATCTTTTATCATGAAGCCTGCTACCGTTGCCTTTTTATTGCCTCCCTCGTCATTACAGGCTTGGTGAACCCAGTTGTACCAGTTGTACGTATTATGTATCTTAGCAGAAAATCTTAACTCCTAGACCTTGAGCTATTTACAATAATCTATTTAAACTAACGAGATCCTTTAAACTGGGGAGCGCGCTCTAGTCGACAAGCGAGCTGAGAGTGGTATTTTCAATACCACCCTAGGTACAGTAATCCTCAGCCAAGACTCAAATCTCTTCACTAATCTTTTGGATGTTGCTACCTGTCTCGTGGGTGGCATTCTTGGCGGCACCAATCCGGACTGTGAAGGGCGGGGGAGCGCCCAGGTTAGCCCTGGCAACTCTCGTTCCCGGGACGCAAATAAATATAAGTACTCGCTCAACTCGAACCAACCTGGGGTGGCTTGGGTGACAATCTTCAAAAAGCGGGGTGCCCAGCATCATGTGATTGATCGCGTGATGAACAAAGCGGCCTCTTTGTCTCTCTGGATGCGCGCATTGCTACCCAAGCATCAACCTTCGTCAAGTGATCGCTGGCTCCCTCCTCGAATTTCTTTCCTAAATCTGCTAAAGCCTGTAGTATACCTCCTTTCCTAAACTAATCTCTTCATCTCCTTTTCCTAATCATTCATTTTTACGCCATCAGGCGATACGCCGCTCGAAGACAGTACGCTTGGTGGACCTGATTACCCCTCACCATGCTCGAACGCGCCATTCTGACTTTTTCTGGCTCTTTAGGAAGATACTAATCACTCTTCGCGACTACTAGAGGAGGCGAACATACAAATGGAGGGCGGAAATAATATCCAGGTTATCGAGCTATCTGTTCCTGACGATATTGAAGTGACCAGGCTGACTAGTGCCCAAATTGTATGTATTATCTTGAGTTCGAATAAAGAAATCGATGATATATTAATATTCTTTTTCAATAGGCTTCTAATTGGGTAGCTCTTTTAGTCACTGACCCTGCTGTTGCGGCCCTCAAGGAAACACGCCCCGTGTCCTTCACGGTTGTCCGGTCCGTAAGCTATGAACGAACACTTACACATAGGTGCGAGTTAGTTGCCTTATTCTTTATGGGAAATGGTAGTCCAGTATGGACTTCCAGAGAGATTGGCAAGATAGGACAAGGAAAGGTTCCCGCAAATTATGCAGTGATGATTAATAGGGGCTGGTATTCGATATAGTGTCCCATGTGGCACGCTGAGGATTATTATCACACCTGTTTCGTCAAGCAAGAGACCTTACATCTTTAACAACATTAAAGCGGATGGTTCCTCTGTTAGAAATCTCGTTACTGAGGTTGTAAGAAGATGCTTCCAAGCACAAGAGAAAAGACAACAGACTTTATTATTAAGAGTCTGTCTCGTTGTAGTTAAAATATATTGTATTGATAGGGGAGATAATTCCAGAGGTCTAGTCATATGTAGGTTATATGAGGAGCATAGGAGGGGATATTATGAGGGCAAGGGGGGACTTTTCATTTGTTGCTCTCTATTAGATATTACTTACTTTTAGGGATTGAGCTCCATGAAGTTTTTTTCAGATCAATTAAAGCGCTTTTGTACTACTTGAAATCTTTGACTGCTTTACTATTGTCTTACTACAAGGTGAGAAACCGATGTGCTCGTCGGTAGTTAGTTACAGTTACTAGCATGGGACCTGAACCTCTTCAATTCACTAACTATTTACACCAGCTTTTCCAACATTTGCTCCTTAATATCTTCCAAATTTCAACCTTAACCTTATAGAGGCGTTGCAAGATCCCATTATTCTGTATCATATCAGCCAGTATAGGATGCTATTTCATTACGCTCTCCTGAGCCCCTGTATATGATTCAATACACATGTGAACTACAGGGTAGATTCAGCTGGCCCAGGTGCCATTTAGATCTCCAAATCACCTAGCAGAGACTGGGGCATTCGCCCGTAGACTGTGCACAGATGCAGAAGCAATCCATCGAGCCCGGCCAACGCATGGCTTCAAGAAGAGAAAAGTAGAAACTCAACTGATTCGAACTCGGCTCTCAAATCCATCACTATTTCTCTCAACCTCAACATTCCTTCTTACCATCAATCATCAATATGTCTGACACCCTGTCCTCTTTCGGAGAATCCAAGCGGGCTTTTCATTCTCCTAAGAACACTAGAGCTTTCGAACGCCTCTTCTGGTCTCTCAAAGGCTCTCTCGAAATCAGCATGTTTGTCCTCGAGGATGCTGCGAATCCGGAAGGACCCCGTGAGGCCTAATTCCACCAAAGCTTGGATAGCACAAACTGGCATCATGTCTCGCATGAGCCGCTGGCATAGCTTACAGTGTCGCTGAGGCCCAAGCGCCCTTGTTTGTCAAATTTACCATGGGCAGCCGACCAAGGATGCATGGGGCATCATTAGAGAAGGCGAGGGCAGTACCCCTATATAAATAGAGTGCGCGGATTCCCCTCCATCCTCTACCTTATTTAGCCTAATTGCGGTGCTAGCCTGCTCTGACCAAAATAGACTGTAACGTCCATTCGATTCTTAAAATAAAAAGACTTTTGCTGCGAAAACAAGATCCAGAATTCATTTGACACATGCCTAAGCGCCAAGTGGCCGGGTAGGCTTCAGGCCTGAGGCACCTCTTTGAGGTGCCTGGGTCTCACATCCTGAGGCATCTTTGATCCGCCCTTCGCCTAGCACGTACTAGGGACTTTCATCTGGACCTCACGTTTTGGAGTTTGGCTTCACTCAACACCACATCAGCCAGAATTATGTCGACGATTCATATCTTGCGCCATGGGCAAGCGCTGCATAAGTAAACCTACGGGTAGCCAAGCAAATTTGTACCAAATCTAACATCATGTTCAGTGTTCAGAGGGGCTACCCACATCGAGATCCCCCATTAACAAAACTCGGAACCCAGCAGGCAAAGAGCGTGCAACTACCAGCACAACCTGATCTCATCATCGTTTCTCCAATGACGCGGACTGTTCAGACGGCACTTCTCGTTTTCCCTCATCTTCTAGACGCCTCTCCCGCCAAGGTCGAGGTTCAGATCTGGCCAGATCTGCGGGAAGGCTACGATGCGATCTGCAACAAAGGTGTGGCGCGCGCAGACCTTGCCATTAAGTTTCCCCAGTTTGACTTTTCGGCGTGCTCCGAAGAATGGGACTATCCGCCACATAGCCCCGAAGACGCAACGGTGCGTGCTGAAAGGGTTCGACACCGTCTCAAAGCTCTCTCCAGCTCGTATAAACACATTTTCCTCGTCACACATCGTGGTTTTATTGCGTTCCTTGTCCAAGGAGACAGATTTGATGTTTGTGGTATGGCGTCTTGACCTGAATCCCACTGGTTGGGATCCTAGCTAATTTGTCTCTTAGAATGTCGCTCGTACGCGTTTGCCGCTGATGATAAAGTGGATGAAAAGAGACATGGTGTCAATTGTGACACAGACATGCGTCAGGATTTTGGCCCCAGCCTATTGATCCCATCCTCTCTAGCACTTGTGGACGAACAGGTGGCACCGAAGTAAGTCTGGTCATATACAGGTAGAAAGGGAAACAGTCTTCGTAGGAGGTTCAAGATAGTCAATCGGGGACTATCCAGTGACCTATAGCTCGTGTGATACTCCGGATTCAGGATTCCCTAGCACCGCTCAACCGGAGGAATCTTTTCTTTTGTATCCGCCACAGAGCTGGAATATCTTATTGGTAAAGTGCTCAACGAGTCTCCACCAAGAACGAGCTTATGCTGTCTGCAAAATTAATGTCTCGTTCGGGTGAGATTTCGGAAGGAAGCCCCAAGGATCCGCTCTTTATGTTGATTAGGTACGCTGGATGCAACGGATGCTTCTCCGGTTCCGCGGAAGACCGGAGAAGGGTAGCGTCGATCTAATTATGCAGTGTTGGGCCATTAAGGGAACGTGCGGAGCATCTAACATTACTCGGGGTGTCACTGGAAGCGAGGGATATAAACACCAACCACCTTGGTAAACTTTACATGCGTTTTCCCACTAAGCAGACCATTGTCCCTTGAAAGGAAACAAATCAGTCCATTCTAAGCTCGAGCAATAGCTGCCGATCCCGACCACCCGCCAATCCCGACCATCCGTCAACTGAGGAGGTAGTTCGCTTATCAACCTGCCCGGTCTGGTGTGGTGTCGTGGCTAGTGTCTTGGCATGTCAGCCAACAATGGAGCCCGGTGAAGCTGGGGTATGCAAGATAACCAAAGTTGAAGGATCTCCGGTCGTAGTGGCGTGGTAATCCTCTCGAGGCCAATCCGATGGGTTTAGAACCCCATCATTGTCACCCACATGGTTGCCACTTTGTGAGGGGTAGATTAACCTTAGGAAAATGCTTAAAGCTTGACGATGCCCATCCTTGCAGCTCTCAGGTTGCTCATTCTTCACCAGTGTCCTGAAACCCAATACAAGTAGTGAAGTTTCTTGTCTGATTCATATAGTTTGGCACATCATGTCGCTTGCACTTCTTACGGTTGTTGGAAGCCTGGCTGCCACGGCTGCTGCAGAGACAATCCATGGCGCCGTCGTCTTCAGTCGTCACGGCGATCGTACGTGATATTCAGACCCAGTATATTCCATCCAGATACTGACTTCTCTTCTAGGCACGACAAAGTGGTACGGGGCGCAGTCTTTAACAAGCCTTGGCGCCGAACAAAACTACCAGGTCGGAAGCGAATATCGCAGCCGCTACTTGGAGGCCGATTCGCCCAACCAAATCCTCGGCATCTCTGAGGATAAATATGTCACATCCCAACTCTTCGCCAGTGCACCAGACCAGGGTATCTTGATGAATACCGCCACTGCATTCCTTCAAGGCTTTTACCCGCCACTGGGCGACATTGCGCCGGAGATTGCCAGCCAAACCCTCAATAATGGGACCAACAGCACCAGCCCCATCGATGGATATCAATACGTTGTCCTTCATGGCATCAACGACAACTCTCCCGACACCATTTGGATCAAGGGTGATGACACCTGCCCTGCCTACAAAAACGCGTCCAAGTCATTCACCGCCAGCGAAGTGTTTCAGGATCGCGTCGATGCCACGAGCGATTTCTATGCCAGCTTCTATGACGTCCTTTCTGATGGCGTCTATAATTTGAAGCCCGAGAACATGACTTACGCCAATGCGTACAACCTTTTTGATCTCGTGAATGTCGCCCGCATCCACAATGAGACCTCTCCCGCTCGCAACGTCTCAGACGATGACTTGTTTCAGCTCCGCACCCTGGCCGACTCTGCTGAGCTCGGACTCAACTGGAATGCCTCACAGCCCGCCCGCTCCATCGGCGCTGAAACGCTGTTCGGCGTTATTCTGACCCAGCTCAATCAGACTGTTACGACTGAAGGTAAACTGAAGTTCTCCCTCTTCGCGGGAAGCTACGATACTTTTATGGCCTTTTTCGGCGTTGCTGAATTGCTCGACGTGTCGCCTGACTTCTACGGGTTGCCGGACTACGCCTCCACCATGACTTTCGAACTCTTCAGTGACGACACGGATGAGTTTCCCTCTGACCCCAGTGCCGATCTTCGCGTGCGCTGGCTATTCAAGAACGGTACTACGGGCGAATTGACCACTTACCCTCTTTTCAGCACCGATGAGGATTCGCTCTCCTGGACACGGTTTGTTACCGAAGTTGAGGAGCGAGCTATTCTCGACATCAGCGACTGGTGTGACCAGTGCTCAGCCACTGAAGATTTCTGTGCTGCATACGCGGACGATGATAGTGCAGAGAGTGAGGAGAATGAGGATGAGAGTGAGAAAGGCGACAAAAACGGTGGTATGTCGAACGCTGTTGCAGGTGTCATCGGTGCTTTCGTGACGCTCGGTGTTGTTGGCATCCTCGGCGCAGCGGTATTCTTAATGAAGAGACGTAAGGCAGCGACCAAGGGTGGTGAGAAGAGCAGTGTGAGGAGTGGAAGCACCGATGCGAATGCACCTCCAAGCAACGTCTAAACGATAAGATACTAAGCCGGAGGGGGGAGGCGAATTGACCCTGGAAGTAAATTGACTCTGGAAGTGAATTGACCCTGGAAGTGAATAGCGCCATACGGAGAAAAAATACACCGAAAGCTGTGGGTTTGTTCTGACCAATAGAAAGCGCATATTCACTTCCAGGGCCAATTCACTTCCCCCTTCCGACTTACGAGGGATCCTAATATGGACATGAGTGAAAATCTCTTTCAGAAGAGCTGGACAGATTGATCTTGGCTTTAAACCTCCGCTTGAATGACAGTGGTTAATTTATCTTTTAATAACGACACAAACAACTTTCATGACTTTATGCTTTGCCTGATCTTAATCTGGGTCAATACTGCGATGTTCGTACAGTTTCGGAGCCATCCAACAATCTACCCTAGAGACATGCCCACTCTGCGCCATTAGAGGCTGGTGGAATACTCAATATGAAATATTAGAACTCAAGCAGCTCTATAACTCAATTGAGTATTAATCGTTTAAGAGAAAATATGGATAGAGAACAATGGTTTTTTCTATGTACTGTTTGGTGTCCACAACACAATTCCGCTATGAGGTTGGCGTTGAGCCATCACATTACAGGAAACCAATCGCGAATTTCAGAAATTCGACAGAAAAGTCCACTATGCCTTTCTTTCTAGTCTAACTAAAAATATTTTTGACCAAGTGGGAGCCTTACGGCCAACAAGGATATTACTGCTATGGCAACACAAGAGACAAGGGTCGAGACAAGGAGCCCAGCACAATAGGGGAGCATACGATGTGGATAAATGCGACACGAGCGCCTCATTTCGGCCAGAGGTAGTCTTTTGAGGCGAGAATTTCGGTGCTTTGATCAATTTCGGCCATAGGTGCAGATCAAACTTGGAGGTAGGCCTGTCGAGTTTTGTCCTTTCCAATCGATCATGGTGAAACCTCGTGGCCAAACCAGCAGCCATGATTGATACGCTGTCTGTCAAGGGTCTTTAATGCCTAGGCGAAAAAGACGAAACGAGTCGCAGAATCCAATGCCAATCGAACGATTTTCATGAATCGTGGTGGAGAATTGACCCTAGTCGAAACCAGGGCCGAAACGCGCCAACCGACAACAAAGGGCAGGGAATAGGCGGGAATAGCCGACCCTGCGCGCCCTTGAAGCGAGAAATCAAACCGGTGGCTGCTTGGCGATGGTCATGAAATGCCCGAGATCTCCAGGTGATCATTATTGTGGCTTGTTTGGTTAGGGTGATGAGCATGTGGCCTTGGAACAGAACATTTCCCTCTCAGCCGCCACGTTTTTAGTCGACGCAGTCCGATCACAGAATTCGTAGATTTAGGAAATGCCAGAATTTACCGGCCAAAAGACTGCTCTCAGGCAGGACTATCTAATAATAGCTAGAACGATCTCCTGGAACGTGCCCGGTGGATAAAATATTAAACCAAGTATCCCTTGACGCACCCTGGGCGTCGGTAGGCGCCGAAGGCGGGCGAGACGTCTCTGAGATTCTCCACCAAGGTCTTGCGTCGCGAAGTTTGGCACGTGTATCAGTGTTCAGATTAGGAGCTCGCGATAAGCACTCCCCTAGTTGGGCGAGCGAAGCCGCAGCTAATTGGCCCGCAAAAGATCTAACGCCTGCCATCTGCATCGTGAGCCACGGCCGAAAGGAGAAAGCCGGCCTTTTGTCTCGAAGAGATCGACGTCTTGCTACTCCAGGTGTCGCGCGGTTCCGCCGATGTTTCCGCCACTAGCACCAGAATTCGCTGCCAAGCACACCAAGTGTTGGCGCAAGCGAGGCGAAAGGCCGTCTTCGTAGAGTTTCCAAACGCTTTGCGGCTTCCTGATCGCCGCGATGCGACAGAGCTCGTAGCAAATGATGTTGGTAATGCTGTAGTCACGACAATCGACGCCACCATATAAGGCCTCCCGTGAGTCGTGTAATCTCAGTTCGATCATCTCATCACAGACTTCAGCTTCATCTTGCTTCATCTTGCTTCTCATTTGTTCCTCGAGGTCCTGGTGATCCGGCATTCTTTCTCTTCATTTCTTTCAACCCTTCATTTATTCAATTATCACTCTGTGCAGGCACATTTCTTTCATTCATCATGGCTATTATTCAGACCTTCATTGCCCAATTGGCACTTGCTGCTCTCGCCAGCGGCCATGGAGTGATCCTCAACGCCCAAGGCCTTGACGGTTCACCTGCCAGTGTTGGCTTTCAAGGTAATAGATCAAGCCCCAGTCGCAAATTCATCCGTGCTCACAATAACTAGTTGATCCCGCTGTTGCCCGAAACTGCACAACCATCAACCCCTGCCAACAAGATGCCACCATCATCCGCCAAGCTGAAATTGACGCAAACATCGTCAACCAGTGTGGCCGCACCGAGCTTTCAGGAAACATCGACGTGGGAGAGAACACCGAGAACGCCTTGGCTGCTGGAGCCGTCACTCAGGTTGAGGCTGGAAGCCAGCTTACAGTGACGATCCACCAGGTCAATGCCGATGGTGCTGGACCCTACGCATGCGATCTCGACGAGACCAGCAACACTGGAACCATCTCACAGGTAAGAATGGCATTCAAATTTCCAAATTCTTTTTACTAACATACATCAAAGAACCTGACGGTTACCAACAATGTTCCCGGCACCAATGGATTCTCTCAGGCCAAGACGCAGTCATTCAACATCACAGTCCAGATGCCTGACAGCTTCACTTGCACTGGAGGTAAGCGATAACACAAGTCACAAGAAAAGAACTACAGCTAACATATCATAGCATCAACTGGCAACGTGTGCACTGTTCGCTGCCGCAACAATGCTCTGGCCGGTCCTTTCGGTGGTTGCTTCGCAGTCCAGCAGGCTGATACCGACGAGAAGACCAACGACGCCAACAGCATCCAGACTGCGCAGACCCTGGAAGGCGTCCTGTCGCAAGTCCAGACCAACCAGGCCGATTTCAAGGTCTCGGTCGATGCCAACAAGAACGCCGGATCCGATGAGGCCGCACAGAACCTCGCAGCCGTCGAGGCGATCCTCAGTGCTTCTATTGTGTCCAAGGCTGCGGCTCAGGAGACTCCCGTAGTGGAGAACAACGGTGGTAACAACCAGAACAACAATGGTGACAACCAGAACAACAATGGTGGTAACCAGAATAACAATGGTGATGACGCTGCTGCTACCACCACTGCTGCAGACGCCGCCGCTACCACTCCGGCAGCCGGAGATGGTACCGCTACGACTGATCTTGGTGCCGGCAACGACATCGTCACCAGTGTGATCACCCCAGCAGCTCCCGCGGCGACAACCGACGCGGCGGCCGGAGACAACACTGGAGACGACACTACTGACGACACTACTGGAGACGATAATACTGGCAACAACGGAGGAAACGGAAACAACAATAATGGAAACAACAACAACAACGGCGGCAACGGCAACGGCAACGGCAGGAACAACGGATTCGGTGGCTTTGGCAACGGAAACTTTGGACGGGCGGCGAGCGGCGGACTGAGATGGGCCAAGCGGGTGGCGACCCTGTGAGATGGCGAGGCTTTGAAACTCGCAAGCGAGAGTCGAAACACGAGGTCTCAGCCTAGGGTACCCGAGGCTGCTGGTTCTCATCATGGGATGGAGGGCGAAGAAAACATGTAACTAGTGTGATAGTAAATTGGATCTACTGTACGGGGTATATTTTGTGCGTTTTGGGTGTAGCGTAGGGTTCGCTAACCATGCACCTATCGACTACTTATGCTTAATTGACAAACTGCAAGTCAACCTGCAAGCCAACCTGCAAGCCGAGCACAGCATGGCGAGCTTGTCCGGCGCAGTGGATCTCGTCCTCTGGCGTGGCATGTCTCGTGAGGGATCCGTGTGTGGATCAAGTCAAGTTGGAGTAAGCCACCCCCTGCTAGCCAGCTGTGAGAAGAGTCTTGTGGGTTCAGCCCAAGCCCCTCAGTTCTTCCCCAACATGACTTTTTGGGGCAGCGCTTGGATGCCTTGCTGCTGCTGTGCCACTCTCGTGTCGTGCACCTTGCGGTCAATGGATCTGAACTCAAATACGCCCTCCAATTCGCTGCGGATAGCAAGAAGTTGGTCCTGGGCTTTGCGGATCTCATCGGGCTTGTTGTCCTGCAGAACGTTGGCCTTGACTAGAAGAAACCACCGCTTCTGCACATCGATAGGCGTCAAGGATTCCCAGGCTGGTAGATTGGCCGAAGGACTAGCTTGTTGCCCTCTCATCTCCATTGGGACGTAATGATCGAGAGGTTTTAAGAAATGATGCCTCACGAGGCAAAACTCGATGTCTTCACGGAAGAATCGGTAGATCTCCTCAATGGTCTCGGTCTTGAATCTGGGATGTGTCAGTTCCTGCACCGCACGAAGTGAGGGATCATCATACTGATAGTGGTTGTCCCGCATCACGGAGGGGAGCTTTTTTTGCTCCCAAAGCTCTACTTTCTTGCGCTGGGTAAGAAGAGGCCGCCCGTGTGGCGGATCGGGAAAGTCGGTCCATCGCAAGATGCCCGGCGTCGCATCGAGGTTAGTTGGGGTGGCATTTGGGCCCATGTCGCGGTCTTTCAACACCTCATAGCGTACCTGAAGCACGAATGATTGCCGGCTGAGATTTTGATGCAGGTCTTTCCACAGAAAACCGGTGTCTTTACGGATGGGCTTGTCGATTGAGCTCTGGTTGGAGATGCCGACCGGCCTTGGCGGCCCCTGGAAGTAGAGCACCCGATGGACGCTCTCCCATGGCGACATGCCACAAAGACCCCCGAGAACAGCGCAGGCGGCGCTGAAGTCGCTGTCTTCGACGAGCGAGGTGAGGAACAGCTCGTACATGATGGCGGAGAGATTCCGAAAACGCGGAACACGCCGGTGTGGGCACTATGTGCAGGCGGCCTTGGTAGACAGTATACAGTAAGAAATGAATTATGGTGCTTATTCCTTGCAGGTACTCCGGTGTTCAACGGCCCGGCGCGTAGGATAACTCGAAACCGCGAATGTCATTGTTTGACGGGGCGAGCAACTCCGATTGAAGCTCTGGTGGAGCTTCACCAACGCAAGCTTTTGGGCACGTGACTTCGCGTCAAGCTGTCCGCGCGAGGAGCCTTGGCAAGTCACGCCTCAGACTTTAACACTCTGCCATCAGCGACGCCATCGAGGTTGAATGCCGCCTCTATCCCGACCTTTGTGCTCACAATGGCTCCTGCCAGTCCCAAAGGCAAGCGCAAGGCTGCCGATGCGCCCATTTCTCCTCCACTCGTCAAGCGCAAGATTCAGAGCGCAACTACCAGTAATCTCCCCCGACCCTCCTGCAATGCGCAAGGATATGCCACTGACCGACCTGGATCTAGAGAATGCTGTCGCAAATTTCTTCACGCCAGCGTCGCAGAAGCCCAAGGACCGAACCACGTGGTCTGAACGAAGCCCCAATGACGATACTCCCGCGACCCTCCTCGTCGGCCGTTACGAACCGGAAGTGAAAGTGAAAGAAGACAAGACTATCAAGAGGAGGAAGATTGCTGCGTTTGACCTCGACTCAACGCTCATCTCAACAGCATCGGGGAAGAAGCACGGCAGTGGAGCCTCCGACTGGAAGTGGTGGGACAACGGTGTGCCTGGGCGGCTGCGGGAGCTGTACCAAGATGACGGATATCGCATTGTCATTCTCTCGAACCAAGCGGGACTGACACTCCACTTCGACGCTAACTACAAAGGCCCGAAGGCAGCGGGCCAGAAGCGTGTGGGTGATTTCAAGCAGAAATGCAGTGCCATCTTGAGCAACCTGAACCTGCCTACGACGCTCTATGCGGCGACCGGCCGAGATATCTACAGAAAGCCGAGGACAGGAATGTGGAAGGAGCTTTGCGATGACTATGACATCCCAGAGGACGAAGTAGACCTCGAGAACAGCATCTTCGTCGGTGATGCGGGAGGACGAACCGCGGCGTTGGGAAAGGGACCAGATGGTGTCGCGGCCATGGCCAAAGACTTCAGCTGCTCGGACAGGAACTTTGCACACAACGCAGGGATCAGGTACCAGACTCCCGAAGAGTTTTTTCTGGGGGAGAAACCACGGACTTTTATCCGAGAATTCGACTTGGCCGACTACCCCTACGCTACGGTCGACGCTACGGGCGACGGAGAATCAACATCGGACGGGCCCCGCGCCGTGTTTGAAAAGACAAATGACCAGGACATCGTCTTGTTTTGTGGGCCGCCCGGGGCTGGGAAGAGTACCTACTATTGGAAATACCTCAAGCCGCTGGGGTATCGAAGGATCAACCAGGACACCCTCAAGAGTCGCGACAAGTGCCTCCACACCGCCAGGGACCACCTTGGAGAAGGAGACTCGATTGCAATTGGTCTGTCCCCACAGCGTTCTCTTTACCCCATCCGAGCGGCTAATTAACGTGTATTAATGTGTATTCGTAACAGACAACACAAACGCCGATCCCAGCACTAGGTCTCTCTGGATCGACCTCGCCAAGAAATTCGGCATCCCCATCCGATGCGTGTGGTTCTCGACGCCTTTGTCGCTGTGCGAACACAACGATGCTGTGCGGTCGCTCAACACGTCGATGAACCCAGAGTCGAGGCAGGTGTTGCCAAAGTTGGCCTTCAACGGGTTTGCGTCGCGGCACAAGGCTCCACACACCAAGGAAGGATTCCAGGATGTCTCTGAGGTCCACTTTCAGTTCCGGGGCAGCAAGGAAGACTATGAAATATGGGGACGGTACTGGGCGTGAGGGGAAGCGCATCAACATCATGCCATTCCACGCGCGGGTGGGCTCCGGCCAGGCAGACACGATTCGATGTCGTACTAGATGTACGTGGCGGTTGCCGGGGTATGTCGGGCAGGACGAAGCGCAAAACCTTGTTCTGAGCCAAAGCGGCAGTGGTCAGGCAATGGTCAGACAGTGGGCGACTGGTCTCGACCGGCCGGCGGCGAGGGCATCTGGCGTGAATCTGGCGTCGCTAGCCTCGTCTCGTGGACCATCTCGTGGAGCGTCGGAGGGACCCCGCTACCCCGGCCCCAACGGCTAGGAAATCCCCCGTTGATGTGGTATTCTTATGACCCGGCGTCCTCCACCCCGTGCGCAACGACCACCCGGCGGGCTGCAGATGAACCAGGGGGGCCCGCAATGTGGATTAGTGTCGGGGAACAGAACAAGAGCCGGGCCGACTCCGTGCTTGCGAACCTATCCCATTACCCCCAAAGTGCTTACGCTGGTCGGTGCTCAGACGCCATGTGCCTTGTTTATGGGGGGGAGACCTGTCTAAGTCTGTGGGGAATGCGGAGACTGGTACATCTGTAATAGTGTGTTGAAACGGGGTCGTCGGTGTGGTAGAAATAACCGTATTTTATCCTTGACCCGTGACGCGGCACCCAAGGTGGCGCTCGGTGACCATTGCCGATGAAGAGACTGGTCAGCATTTTCGGGCGTCGGAAGGCCATTTCACCGTGTCGCTGCTGGGAGCCCGTGTGGAACGTCACTTGCAGCGACTGTCTCGACGTTATCTCACGTTGTGGAAAAACTTGGCAGGCGGTTTTCACCTATTCCCGCCTCCAATTGGCTTGTCCGCCAAGATTCAGCCAAGATTGAGGCTCCCGGGTGTCTCTCTTGGCAGCGTGGCAATTGATGATGCTGTGGCTTCCACACCAGCCGCCGTCGACGGCCGCTAAGACTGTCGCTAGTCAGATCCCACCTCCTCGACGGCCGCTGACCAGATTGGGGTCTCAGCACCGGCAATGCGACGGACGGTAGAGCAGAGGAAAATAAAATAAAAAATAAGCATAAACACACGAGGAGCAGCGAGAGCCCCCAATGATCAGGGATTAGGCCGGGCAACAGCGCATCCAGCTAGCTCTCTTTATATCAAATACCAGGCCGAGTCATCGAGACTTCTAGAAGTGCACCCGAGAGTCATGGCGTCTCGGGACATCAACGGCAATTAGTCGTGGCTGACCACACCACCCTAAATCTGGAATCTCAGCCGACGAGATTGCCGTGCGGAGAACGTTGCATCCACAAAGTTCCCATTACTCGTGCAACGCAGCGCCAGCGCCGGCGGGTCATGCTTTCCCCTCACAAGCGCACGCGGGTGGACCCCGTTGGGGGAGCAATCCCTGGCCCAATTTGCCTGCTGAGTCGAATCCTACCCCACGAATACCCCAAGCGCTTTTCCGCGTGTGGAGGGAGGGAAGAGGGAATGGGGGGAACGCCGGACGAAGCACCACCAGCCCATGCGCCGCCGCCGCGTCCACGGGAATTCTCCGTCCAAAGGAGCAACGATCTTCTCCGAGTATACACGTCTCGGTTCGGTTTTCTTAAAACCGAGCGTTAGCTGGTGTCTGTACGTACTAAACGGACGTACATGGGTAGGGTCCGCGTTGGGATAAATACCAGCTCGACGGACGTCGTCTTTGCTCCATTACCACCCTCCCCTCCATCATACCCTCTCCCCCTCCATCCCAATCCTGCCCCCTCAGAGTCTTTCAAAATGGCCGGAGGAGTCAAGAAGCCCGTCAACATCTTCAGGTTGAAGGACCTGGATGAGCCCGCAGGTGCCTTCAACTGGCGCCTTTGGTTCGCCGTCATCTCCTTCTCCCTCCTCGGTGCCGCTCGAGGTATCGACGAGGGTCTCATCTCTGGCGCCTTCAACTCGGTCGACTTCAAGGAGACCATCAACTATGACTCCTACTCTACCGTCGAGCAGGCCAACATCAAGGCCAATGTCTCTGCCATGGTCCAGATCGGATCCGTTGGTGGCGCTCTCATGTAAGACCCCAGAACACAAAGTCCCTTGCACGGCAAGTCGTACAACGCTAACGCTCGGCAGTGCTTTCGTGATTTGCGACAGAGTTGGCCGTATCTGGGCTACCCGCTTCCTTTGCGTGCTGTGGGCGCTTGGTATTGTCGTCTTCATGGTTGGTGGTGTTAACGGCAGCTTGGCCGCAATCTACGCTGGACGTTTCATTGCTGGTCTCGGTGTCGGACAAACTCCCGTCGTCGGGTAAGTTGCCGCGACCCAACACGAATGTTTACAAATCTGACTCTTTATAGGCCAATCTATATCGCTGAGGTTGCTCCAGCATCCATTCGAGGTCTCTGCACATGTTTCTTCACTGGTGCCGTGTACATCGGCATTGTGCTGGCATACTTCACCAACTATGGCTGTGCTATCAACATGTCCGACCACACCCACAACCGATGGCTGGTTCCCACCAGCTTGCACCTTATGATGTCTGGAATCATCCTGATCCTCATGTTCTTCCAATCAGAATCACCACGTTTCCTGGTCAAGCAGGGCAAGCCCGACGAGGCTGCCAAGGTCATGGCACGAATCCGCCAGCAGCCCGTTGATGGCGAATACGTCATCGGAGAGATTGCCACTATCCAGAATGCCCTCGACCACGAGCTTGAGGCGACCAAGGGTGTTGGTGCCCTGGGCAAGATCAAGGAGATGTTCCTTGTCCCCAGCAACCTGTACCGCCTCTACCTTTCCAGCATGGTTCAGTTCCTTTCTCAGTGGTCAGGAGCCGGTTCGATTACTCTGTACGCCCCTGATCTCTTCAGCCTTCTTGGTATTACCGGAACTGAGGAGTCATTGCTTGTCACTGCCGTCTTTGGTCTTGTCAAGCTTACCGCTGCCATGCTCTGCGCCCTCTTCCTCGTCGATGTCATTGGCCGTAAGCGAGCCCTTCTCACTGGTATCACCATGCAGACTGTTGCCATGCTCTATGTCGCATCATTCCTCACCAAGGTTCCCCAGCTTGGCACGGTCGATGACTTTGTCGTTCCCGAGGCCGACAAGGGTGCCAGCCGAGGTGCCATTGCTATGATCTACGTCTCTGGATTCGGCTGGGCCCTGGGCTGGAACTCCATGCAGTACCTTCTCACTGCCGAGCTGTTCCCTCTCCGAATCCGAGCTCTGGCTACTTCGTGGGCCATGACCCTGCATTTTGCCAACCAGTACGGCAACTCTCGTGCTGTGCCCAACATGCTGCTGCCCATTGCCGATGGCGGTATCTCCCCCAAGGGTACCTTCTGGTGCTTCGCCGCTGTCACCTTCATTGGTGGCCTGTGGGTCTGGGTCTCGGTTCCTGAGACAAGTGGTCGCAGCCTGGAGAGCATGGACCATCTGTTTGACCTGCCTTGGTACAAGATTGGTCTGTACGGTAACCAGGATGCCGATGCTAAGGACCAGGCTATTGATGAGAAGACCCGCGTGGCCGAAGAGGACCACGGCATGGGTGTCGAGGTGGAGGATAAGCGCAGGCAAGCGGTTTAGGGAGCAAGTAAAATCGCTCCGGTGTCACGATTGTTGACGGTACAAAATGAGATATTTACGTCATTGTTCTCTGGAAGAGGCAATAGATAACACCTTAATCGCGAGTATTGCGATAGGGAAAATATATACAGACTCAAAGAGTCAGACTATTGGTCTATGAGCCCCAAGCTCATGAAACACACACCCTAGCCACCCTGCAACCGTGTATCACTTTACTCAAGCGAAATCTCTCATGCTAGGTAAAACATGGGGAAATCTCACTTTTCTTCAGTGAGACTAAAAGGTACCGTAACCGTAATGTATCACGTAGAGATGCGGGATATCTAGAATGAGAAAAGTGTTGCATAATTACTGAGTCTTAACATTGCAGAGACGGTTTCATTACTCGGCATTTATCCAGTTACATAAGAGAATAGAAGAATCTAATCTATGAGGTCTAAATAAAAGGTGTGGCAAAAGACTAATAGCATGCCAACTTCTGTCTAGTTTCCATAATCGCCAAAGTGTGGCGAGTGTTGATCCAACAATAACCAACAAACCAATCTCATAGTGATGCTATTGTGGGGGTCAAAAGGTGCCTTCGTAGTTCTCGGAGGAACCCTAGGCGCTCCAGACTTAGCTGAGCTAAATCAAAGGTCGTTACCAGGGACCCAGGCTGGCGATTCAGGATTCAGGGCGAATCCTTGAGGTGGGGTCGTGTTGTTAGAGGAGATTTCCTGAGGCGAAGTCTGGGCAGATGCAGTGTCTCGTCTTGGGGTACGACTCGGATCAAACGAGAGGGAGAGGGGGAGCTGTGGCATATGGTTAGCCGTGGGAGTAAGCTCAAACGGAGCCACTGGAAGACGAGCAGGGGGGGTAACTGGATACTCATCAATCATGCTCGTGGGCTCTGGGGTTCTATCGACCGTAGGTGATTGCTGCATCGGCACCAAAGGAAGGGTTGGCTGGTTTGTAGGCAGGCCGGCTGCGATCTGATCAATGGGAGGCGCCGGGATATGGGGGGGCATCGGGAGATAGGGGTGCGGCGGTCCAAAGACCTGGACTAGTCTCCCTGGTTGATCAGGGTGATAGGCCAGTGGAGGATAATAGCTGGGGATCATGTCCAGTGGCATGCCATACAGACCTGATTGACCTCTGTCACTCTCATCGTAACCAGGCGGCGGTGGTGGATGTATATTTCCCAGATGATCGACGGTTGATCCTGGAGGTGGTTGTGGCAAGCTGTGAGGGTGCATACCATGATTGCCGGGGATCATGTTCAGCGGCATACCATACAGCCCTGATTGACCTCTGTGATGCTCTTCGAAACCAGGCGGCGGCGGTGGATATGTATGTCCCAGAGGAGCCATTCCTAGAGGTGGTTGGGGTAAGTTGGGAGGGTGCGTAGCATGATTGCCGGGAATCATGCCTGGTGGCATGCCATACAGACCTGGTTGAACTCTGACACCCTCTCCGAAAGCTGGCGGCGGTGGCGGTGGCGGAAATGTACGTCCCAGAGGATCAACGGCTGATCCCAGAGGTGGCTGGAGTGAGCTCAGAGGGCGTGTAGCATAGTTGCTCGGGATCATGTGCAGTGGCATGTCATACAGACCTGCTCGACCTCTGTCAGCCTCTCCGAAACCAGGCGGCGGTGGCGGGTATGCATGTCCCAGAAGATCAACGGTTGATACTCGAGGGGGGCGCGAAAATCCGGTGAGTTCTAAGGGTGGCTCTAGTACCCCAGTGGCTCTCACTCTCGGGACCTGTTTGATCTGGCCCTCACCTTGGCTTGTTCCGACAGGCGGGTGAACCGTTCGAGTGGGGCGGAATGGATCGCTTTTGTCCGTCGTCGCAGAGAGACCTCCGATGCTCCTATGGGAAGCAGTGGAAGAGGGAGAGAGGGATTGAGTCTGGGACTCGCGCTCGGTCGAGGTATTATCTGCGTTCCAAGCTTGGCCTAGGGACGATGGGACGGCAGGGATATATGCCTCGAAACCTTGCCTGCGCGGCTCTGGAGTTGGCGGCAGAGCCTCCGCCTCCGACCCAAGGCCGGAGAGGCGCTTGTTTGGCGCAGCCATGCCGGCGGTCGATGAAGGAGTTGAGATCTGTGCTCTGATCGATACCCTTAAGCGTTATGTCGGCGTGAGATGCTCCGTTGAGTAGGAAGAGAAGGAAGTTGGTGTATGAAGGAAAGAAGTTATGAGAGAGTTGGGAAAAATAGGGAGCTTTTATACTAAGACTGAACAGACCAGTTGTTCCTAAGAACATTTGTGTACTCTGCATATCATACTTTTCGGTCATCATTCACTGCTCGATGGTGACCGAAAGAGAACGAAATGCCTAAAAAAGTAGTTACTTGCGTTGAGGTGTTTGCTTATATGATACAGAGAAACAATCCTCGACAAGTGCAGCAATTGACCAAATGAAGTGAATAAAGAGTAGCCGTATTGGAGCTAGTTATTCCCTTGCGCAGAGGTTAGCAAGATTCAAAGTGGCTTAGCGTTCGCTGCGGCACGATGTTCAATGAACACGCGAAATGGAGGGTAAACAATGGGATATGACAACGGAAGTTCAAAGAAGGGCTTTGGAGAGTGAATGCATTTTCATGCCACCACCGACCCCTTGGACAGAACCATACAATTGAAAATTAGCTGTATGACAGTAAAAGCTCAAGACAGCAAAATTCAGGATATTCATCCACCCAGCTTCAGGGGCTTTCGACGCCACTTTCCCTTTCAAAATCGAACGAATACGAGCGAATACCATGAACCCTCACCTAGACAATACGGCCCATTAGCCTAGTAGTCAAGACGTTCAACTTTGATTACCCTCGTGAATATTGAAAGCTTAGTCAAATTGATCTGCCCAACCACACAACTCGACGACAAGTTTTGATCTTATGGAAATTGAAGTTCATCACCAGTGTCCCAGGTCTCTGCAGTGAAATCTCCGTCATTATTTTTATTCATTTTCCTTTTTAGTGGCAGAGACTTGCCCTCTGGTCCTGCACTTTACTAATGTGAAACGGCGTCTTGAAATTTCCAACAGTACATTTGACCTCAATAAAGTACTGGGGCGTTTTCTCGAACCAAGTTTTCCCGCTCGCGGTATATGGCCTGTTACTGGTAGCGGCTGCGAGCGCTACTTTGCAGCAGCGAATTATCACTCTGGGCCTACAGTCCCTACAATCGAAATAATTTCCGAGGCATTGGCAACCATCTACAAGCCTCCATCTAACTGTCTGTAGCCGTCGTTCCAACCCGCAAGTATCGCGTTCTGGGACAAACGGTTTAAGCTGTGGAAACGTCAGGTTTGTATTGTTCCTAAATCATTTCATGGTTCTGTAATATTCACTTGGGATTTTCTCTGTCTTATCTTACATAGCGTTCTGGGGTGGGAGGCCGATATGAAAGATTGTTGAGACGTTTCAACGACCGTGTACGCAGGCGTTCACCTTTAATGCTGCCCAGTGCCTGCACAAATATTCCGGGTATTGCATGTGCACAGCTTTTCGCAGTGCACTGTACCCACGGCCCACAGCTGTGCTCTCCAGCTGGCTGGCCAAAGGCCGTTGTCGGCGTCTGCTATGTGAGATTCCATTGGTCGCCTGACCGTCAGGCATCGACGGAGGTGAGATGTTCAGCCGCACAGTAGCTGCCACAAAAATGGTGATGTCGACCTCGTCTGACAACGATTCTTGTAGGACAGCAATCGATGACCTGCTTGTGATCGGCGTTCTGAACATCATGGGACGATTTCATACTGTCAAAGACTTCCTGAGAAAGAAGAAAAAGCCCGACGGCGGATCCGAGGGAGGTGACAGAGTCTCTTCCCCGTCTGAGACTCTGACAACAGACCCGTCAGCGCCAGCGTCTGGGCCCGCTGAAATCCCCCCAGCTACGACGATTATCGCACAATCGCCTCCAGAGCAAATTGTGCTGTCTGTTCCACAGCCTGTGAATCCTCCTCTCGCCTCACCGGCCGACGGACCCTCTGCTCAGCTGACCTCTTCCGAGTTGGTTTCTTCCCCGAGCCACGACATCGAACCTTGGAGTCGGGCCTACGAGATATTTCAAAAGCGAGAGCCCGAGCTGACGGCAGATTACGAGAAGCACCTGGCACCTTCCCAGCAAGGCGATGCTGCAGCCAGCGCAGACCTCTCAACCCCGGAGTCGGTCGAATCAATCGTGAAGCGGCTATTAGAAGATCGAGAGAACAAGCAGTGGCGAGTCTCGCTTCTAGGGAAAGATATAAAAATACGAGAACAGACCGAGAGGTTGGCAAAGTTCCTCCTCTGGTCCGATCCGATAGTCAAGCACGCCGTCAGTTCTCAGCCGTACGCTGCGCTGGCATGGTCCGGTGTTTCCTTGCTTCTCCCCGTAGGTATATGATCCTCCCTTCTATCATGCGTATGCTCACCCGGTAGCTTATCACAAGCGGTACCACGCAAAATGAGGCCATGCTGAAAGGCTTTAATTCGATCGGCGATATCCAAATGTATTGGCAAATCTGCGAGGAAACCTATCTCCAATCTGAACATCGACAACATTACCAACGCCTCATTGAGCCCTTGGCTAAGCTCTATTCGTACATCATCGAATATCAAGCCCGTGTCATATGCCATCTCTCCAAAGCTCAGCTGTCCCGCGCATGGGAGAACGCGGAGGGCTCCAACGATTGGGCTGGGAAGATCCGAGAGATCGATGAATTGAGGAAAGACTGCAGTGGTTGCATCGTCCATCTCAATGAGGGGGAAGTCAGGGAACACTGGAAATGCCAGCTGCAAGAGATGCAGGAATCGCGGACAATTCTTGACGAGATCCGCCGGATCCACGAAGAGGGTGGAAGGCAAATCCAGAGAAATTACCAGGACCAGAAGGAAAGGGCTCTCCTTCAAGATCTCGCGTCTGACTACGAAGGCTACAAAAACTTCAACCCACAGAAGGTGGAGGGCACATGCAAGTGGTTCTTCAACGACGCCAGATTCCGTAAATGGCGAGACAGCAACACGTCCAGCCTTCTCTGGGTCTCTGCCGGCCCTGGATGCGGGAAGTCAGTCCTGTCACGAGCTTTGATCGATGACTGTCGACTATCCACGAACGTTACGACCTCGACCGTTTGCCATTTCTTCTTCAAGGACGGAGATGAAAGCCGCATGTACAGCACCAATGCCCTGTGTGCAATCCTCCACCAGCTTTTTACCCAGGACCCTACCAGCAGCCTGATCAGAAATGCATTGCCCAGCCACAAGAACTACGGCGAAAAGCTAGCCCTGAACTTCTCTGAGCTCTGGCGAATCCTGATAGAGTGCGTCATGTCCTCAGACAGTGGAGAAGTTGTTTGCATCTTGGACGCTCTGGACGAATGCAATGCAGACGGCAGGCGACAATTGATTAATCAGCTTAAGGACTTTTACTTCAAGCAGGACAAGATGCAGAGCAGTCCCTCCAAGCTCAAGTTCCTCATCACGAGCCGCCCGTACGATGACCTGGAGGCATCGTTCGGAAAATTTTCAGGCGCAGCCGCATATCTGCGCTTTGACGGTGACGAGAAGTCCGAGCAAATCAGCCAGGAGATCAACCTCGTCATCGACGCTAGAATGCATGACATTGCCGGTAGTTTCCCCAATGAGGACCGCAACATAATTCGTGCGAGTTTGAAGGGAATGGGGCATCGGACGTATCTCTGGCTCCACCTCACTTTTGACATCATTGAGCAGAGTCCCTGTGAATACGGGCGACGGACCGACATAGAAGCCCTCTTATCTGAACTGCCTTCTCGAATATCTGAGGCGTATGAAAAGATCCTGGGTCGGAGCAAAAATCAGACGCAGACGGAGATGATTCTTCGAATCATCCTTGCTGCGGGACGACCCTTAAACCTCGACGAAGCAAACATTGCCTTGACATTAGCTTTGCAGAAGCCACAGTTCGCGTCGCACGCCGCGTTAGAGTCACAGCTATGGCCGAGAGATAGCTTCCGAAGTGTTGTTAAAAACCTTTGTGGCCTCTTCGTCAACGTATACGACTCGAAGCTATCTCTCATTCATCAGACTGCGAGGGAGTTCCTCATCAATCCTGAACGACAAGGCAAGTGGCAAGGGCGCTTGAACATGTCGAAGTCTCACAGCACGATGTCACAGGCCGGTCTTCACTATTTGCTGCTGCCGGATCTCGCAACACTAATTCAAAACCCTCCTGGTGGTCAAGAACGCTCATTTCTATCCTATGCCGCTGCTCACTGGCCTTTACACTACATCTCGCAGGAAGATGCCATCGCAGATCAATCCCGGAAGGATGCGCGTATGCTCTGTGATGTGACTGGAAAGCAAGCGAGGGTTTGGGCGCCACACTACTTCAAGGGGTATGAAAATTGGGAAAATTGGACTGATTTGGCTCTGACGAGCTATCTGGGTCTGAAGCTGGTCGTCGAAGATATCTTGGCTGAGGAGAATACCGACGCCGATACAGGAGGCGGATACTACGGCACGGTGCTCCAGACAGCCTCACATGCAGGCCACAAAGAGATTGTCCAGATACTGCTCGACAAGAACGCCGACGTCAATGCAGAAGTCGGACGCTACGG
>JAANBB010000183.1:0-74137 GCA_014621425.1 Cylindrodendrum hubeiense | reverse complement strand
TCCAAGTCCGAGTCTTCCATCGGCTCGCTGCCTGACTACGATGACCTGCGCGACCAGCAGCTGCCCGTGTACGTGGCGCGCCTGCAGGACTGGACGAAGCGCCCGACCGAGATGCGCACCAGGGCCGACGTCAAGCAGCTCCGCAACGACATCAAGGCGAGCAAGTTGCAGGCGACGCCCAACATCGACGAGGTCAACCGCGCAATGCTGCGTGCCCAGATCAAGGCGCTGTCGCAGCAGTGGCGCGCAGTGAAGAAGCAGCAGAGGAAGGACCGCAAGGAGCGAAGGAAAGACAGGAGAAGGAGGAGAAAGGCAGAGAGGAGGGAGAGGAAACAACAGAGAAGGGACATGAAAAAGGCCCAGAGGGATATTCGCCATCATCGCCCTGGACATGGCGGACCACCTCATCCTCCGCCGCCTCCGGGACCGGGGCCTCATTTCGACGTCCCATCGGTCCCAGGCCCACCTCCTTTCGGCATGCCAGGGTGTCACCGGGGCCGGGGAGAGAATAGCGGCCGCGGATGCAATGACTTCAACCGACACGGCTTCTTTGGTCGCCAAGGTCCATTCGGTCCTCTCGACCGTAGCAACCCCAATGGCCCATTCGGTCACAATGGTCCCCTTGGACCAAACGGACCCCTTGGGCCAAACGGACCGCTAGGACCGAACGGACCTCTAGGACCAGGAGGCGTATTTGGCGGCGGCGGGCATGTCAGGGGTAGGGGCCACCACGGACACGGCTTTGGTCCCTACGGGCGTGGACACGGCTTCGGCCCCCGCGGCCGCGGCCGCGGCCGCTTCCCGGGCGCCTGGCCCGAGGACAACAGACCGGAGGACAACAGACCGGAGGACGCCAGACCGGAAGACTCCAGGGACGACGACGAGCTGCCGCCCCCGGGTCCGGTATCCGCGGAAAAGTACCGCAACGTCGCCGGCCTGGAGACAGAGATTGAATACAAAAAGGCCAACATGACCGACAAGGGCGTGTCGGATGGGGAGCGCCGCGCCGTCGAGAAGGAGCTCGAGTCGCTGCTGGACACGCTGGAGAACATGAGGGTCGAGGCGGACGAGACATATGCGAGGGAGCTGGGCGCCACTGAGGGCCATTCTTGATCGGTTTCATTTTCTCCTGGACGAGAGATTCCTGCGTTAATTTCTGTGTTAAAATGTCTATACTAGGGTTTGGAGTTGGGGTAATGAGCCTTGGAATAGGTCTATGTCATGATGACTAGGAATATGTAATGTTAGTAAACCACTTACGAAAACATAAAAAAAAAGAATCGGCGCTTTGCGTCTCAAGGATATATCATCTTTCTCATTATCCTCGTGAATACATGCTTGGTCGTGAGATGCTTCACCAGGCCGTCAAATCTTTTGTCTATCCATCTATATGTACAATATCCCCATCCCGGCAGATGCACCTCGCCTCCGTCCAACGTCAGGTAGTTTTTGTTTTACTCCGGCCGATGTGCAGCTCAGTGCTTGGACTCGTCCTTTTCCACCAGGGCGCCGACGCCCAGGCCTCGCCCCACGGCGACCTTGATCTCCTTCTTCTTGTCGGCCTCGGGGTCGCGGCCGACCTCGCCCACGGGCTCGCCCTCGTCGACGGCGTCGGCGTCGGCGGTCTCGGCGTCCTCGGCGGCAATGGCCTCGTTGACCTTGGCGCGGATGCCGTCGAGGTCAAGGCGCATGCAGAAGGCGTCCTCGCCGTCGGCGTAGTACTTGGCCTCGGTCTTCTCGTTGTTGAAGCGCAGGGTGGTCTCGTACAGGTGGCGGGCGGCGGCGTTGGAGACACGGACGTGCAGGGAGACGTACTTGGCACCAAAGGTCTCGACCATGGCAAGCTCTATTTCGCAATGGGTCAGCTTCAACCAAAACGAAAAGTGGTGGTCACGAGGGTCGGCGTGTAGCAATGCAGAGGGTCGGAGGGAACACGGAGGGAAACAGGAGAAAACATACGGCTCTGTCGCATGAGCTTCTCGGCAATACCCAGACGACGGTGGGTGCGCATGACGCTCAGGCTGGTGATGTGGCCGTGGGGGATGCCATCGGAGGGCTCCTCCTCCATCTTGGCGAGGACATAGCCGACGATCTTGGGGTACTCGTAGGGGTTCTTCTTGGGGCGGGAGACGTCAACGGCGACGTAGCTGAGCTGGGGCCACGAGAGCGAGTGGTAGAGGTAGTACTTGAGGAAGTAGTTCTCGGGGAGGTTCTCGAGGTTGGCGTGCTGGATGAGGGGCAGGTCGGCGTTGGTGAGGAGGCGGATATCCATGGCTGCGGTTGGGGGCTCGGCCGGAGCGGAAGCTGGGGGACGAAGACGGCGGGGTGGAGATGTTGGGGGCGCGGAGGTGGTGCGGGAGGGCGTCGAGGGCGTCGGCGCTGGAGGAGGTGGAGGTGGAGGTTCGGGATCTGCTTTGAGGATGGGATAGATTGAGGCTCAACCCAAATGGTGTGAAGCCTTGCGTCGGGCCTGTCAGTGGGGGGTCCAATTTTTGTGGCGGGCAGCCCGCCCTGTTGCCCACTGACTGGGCCCGTTTCCCACTGACTGGGCCTGTTTCCCACTGACTGGACCCCGCTACAACCTCGCTGGACACAACGGCGGGGTCTCCCTCCAGGCGACGGTCCAGTATCGGAGTTCGGACGTCACCCCCCGGAGCAGCCCCCTCCAAGCCCATCCCCGCACCGCACAGCGCTGTCGCAATCCGCCAAACCAAACCGCCTCCCAACTCAACCACTCCGAGGGTCGCGACTCGCTACGTTACAGTGGATAGCCCCCCTCCACCGACAAAGCCCGGTGGCCGAACCCCCCACTGAAGGCCGGCTGCTGCAGACGGGACGGCCACCTGACCTCGAATAGGAAATTACCTCTCGTGGAAGAAACCATGCGCACAGCCGCGCCTCTCAGCTCCAGCTCCAGCCGCCACGCGCTGCGGATGCCGCTCAGGCTAGAGAGGGACAAGGCCCGCAGGCTGGCGGCGGCCATTGGTGCGCCAACGGGGGTGGGGTTGGCTCACGACCGTCTTGTTCGTTTTGGGGAATGTGGTTGCGGTTACAGCTGCGCTGCTGCGCTCTCGCGGGTCATCGTTGGCGGGGCTCTGCAATATTCCGTCACGGGAGGACGGCGGACAAGATTGCACATTGTGGGTTCGCGCCTTGTCTGTGGGTGGTATATAAAGGGCGAAGAGCATGCTCGTGCCCCAATTCCCTGTGTCTTGAAAGTTGAATCGTCCTGGTCGTCCTGTTTCTCTTGCTTCCGTGCTTTGACCTGTCCCGGTGTCGTGTCTTGCTTCTATATCCGACTCTCCAGCATCGCCGGCTAAAGTCGTCGACACCCTCCCTTTCACCCTCCCCTCAACTCCCAAGCCCCCCAGAACACAATGGCTCTTCCTTTGACAGGCAAGCTGGCCCTGGTCACCGGTGCCTCAAGAGGTAAGCATCCCCTAAACGCAGAATCCATCCCTGGCCCTAACTCATCTCGTAGGCATTGGCCTGGCCATCACTAAGACGCTCGCTGCTCGTGGTGCCAACCTCCTCCTTGCCTATACCTCAGACAGCTCTGCCGCTTCGACCGCGACTCTCGCCGCCGAGCTGGCTTCCAAGCACTCCATCAAGGTCATCCCCGTCAAGGCCGACCTCAGCACCGTCGCCGGCCCCGACTCCCTCATCGCCCAGGCCACCGCTGCCTTCAGCCCGCTGCGCATCGACATCCTCGTAAACAACGCCGGTGTCGCTTATAACGACAATGTCACCGACATCAACCCGGACGACTTCCACCGGACCTATGATATCAACGTGCTTGGCCCGTTGCTCCTTGTCAAGGCCGTCGTGCCCTTCCTGCCCACCGACCGCTCCGGCCGCATCATCAACCTCAGCAGTGTCAGCTCGAGCATGGGCTTCGTCGGACAGAGTGTCTACGGTGGCTCCAAGGCGGCCCTGGAGGCCATGACACGCACCTGGGCGCGCGAGCTGAGCGAGCGCTGCACCGTCAACGCCGTGAACCCGGGCCCCGTGCGCTCCGAGATGTACTCGCGCAACTCGGACGAGTTCAAGAAGCTCATCAAGCCCTTTATCCAAAACGCCCCCCTCATGGCTGCTCGTGAGGGCATCGACCCGCCCGAGGTCGTCGAGGACGCCAAGACCAGCGGTGGCCGTGCCGGTGAGGCCGAGGAGGTTGCCGGCATCGTCGCTATGCTGGCTGGCCCGGACAGTGCGTGGTGCACCGGTCAAGTCATCTGTGCCAACGGAGGCATGATCTTTGGTATGCAGTAGACGCAAGACGAGGGTATGTCAGGATAGATCCGGAGGACAGCGGCGTTGGATCCATAGAAGGTCTTCTTTCAATTCAAACATTTTTATACTTAGCGCTGTTAGTGATGCGAGACCATGTTGCATGATGAAGTTGGTATAGCAAATACGCTCGTAGACGTAGACCGTATGGTCGGCGCTTGTAAGTTGCCCCTGTGCAAGTAGAAGTGCATCCGCTCTTAGAAGTCGTAGTTAATTGTCATCAGCCGGCTCATGTCAACTGCCCCGCCGTATTCGAGCGGTGGCGCAAATTCTGCCGCCTTCACCCACTCACACTCCCTCACTAACTCATCCAGGCCGCTCATCCCGTAAAACCAAGCCAGCAACAATTCCCATATTTCAACAGCTTCAGTGCAAGATCAAATAGTCACGATGGCGTCCGATCCTCTTGATGACGTCCTCAACATCGAGGAGCGCTTCTACACAGAGGGCTACCAACAGGGCCTCGAAGACGGCGTCCAGGCGGGGCGCATTGAAGGCCGCTCCTTCGGCATGCAAAAGGGCTTCGAGAAGTTCCTTGAGAGCGGCCGCCTCGCCGGAAAGGCTGTCGTTTGGGCGAACCGTATTCCCCGGCAGGCAGGGGGCACAGCGGAGGCCACCAAAGAGCCATGCACGCTGCCGCAGCTGCCCAAGAACCCCCGCCTGGAGAAGAATATCAACACCCTGTACGCCCTGGTTGAGCCCGAGACCCTGTCAACGGCCAACACGGATGAGGCGGTGCAAGACTTTGACGACCGGGTGAAGCGGGCACTGGGCAAGGCAAAGATTGTTGAGCGGATGGCGGGTGGTGCGAAGGAGTCATCCTGAGGCCTTGGTGGTAACGACGATCAACGATTTTTGGGCATTCAAATTCCGGGTTGGCATATTTGGCTTGCGGCATGGATGGAACACATAGAAGGAGTTTTGGGGTTTCGTTTGTGAACAAAAAAGGGAACGTCTGCATTGTCAATGGGAAATCTATACCCTCACTACCTCACACTTGTATACACAATGGCTTTCCTCCACACTTCCTTTACTTGAACGACCTGCAAGGGTATCTGTCACACGTTAGTACACCTGATTCTCGTCCCGTCGTAGTTCTTGCGCTACATACCCCTCGCCGTAGGAAGTATCCGTTACGGCATACTTGTGAACATCCCACTTTCCTGACGCCAGGCTGGTGCCGCTAGGCAGAGGCGGCAGGCCATCCACAAAGACGTCCTTGGTCACATCCTTGGGGGCCTTCTCCAGAGCCTTGGCCAGACCAGTCTCGGCGTCCTGCTTGGCGGCCACGAGAGCCTGCTCACCGGCCTCGCCGATGAGGTCGACCTTCGGGGCGGCGGCACTGCCGACGCTGATGAGCGAGGCGAACTGAGCCTGGTTGACGACGCTGAGGCGGGGGTACGATCGGCGAGAGTCGCGCTTCCAGTAGGCGTTGTCGGCGATGTCGCCGGCGGGAATCGTCACGGGGTCGTTGTACTCAAGGGGATCGTTGGAGCCGGGGGCCGGGTAACGGAAGTGAGGGTTGAGCGGCACACCATTGGAGCGGTTGGGATCGAGGGTCAGGAAGCGACGGATCACCTCCCAGATACCCGTGGACTGGAGGGTTTGTTTCTGCGTGGGAACGTGTCTGTCAGCGGCCGTATCCTAGTCTGTCTAGAGAGCGATCGGGCGAGGCAATTCGGGTCGACGGGTGGTTGCTGTGCGAGCCATTGGGAGGCATTGAGGTCGGCGGAAGGGGGCTGCGGCATACCTTGGCGAGGATCACCACGTCACCGGCGACTTTGGCTGCCGCTTGAGTCGACATGCTTGCGGTATAGCGGGTGACGGCGTTCGTAGAGGTTCGGGTGATGGAACTGTTTGCAAGTTGAAATGGAGCCGTGGTTATTGGCCGGAGTCTGGAGGAGTGGTTTAGCCGATGTTCTGCCGAACAGCCCCCATGGACTATGGCCTACCCTATACGAATGCCTAGTCGGCGAATAGTAGCGTATTCAATAACATATATTAAGTGAAGAAGTACTCTGTGGAATAGAAAAAATCTACGGGTTTATTTCTCTGCTCTTTTGAGAGAGCCGTTAGAGAGTCCTGGTTGTCAGGTGCGCCGACGCCTACGAGAAGCGAAGAAGATGAAGGAGCTAACCAACCTGCAAGCGTCAAGACTGGTCATTTTGCATAGTACCAAGTCAAGTTCTAAGTATTAATTGACGAATGAAAACAAGTCTGATCGACTATAGTGAACATCGTCAGAAAAGCCCAGGCCTGTAGAGAAAACTACGTGGGAGCAAGATGAGTAAGATGCGAAAATCACCATGACTGTCATCGTGTGGAAATCCAAGACCATCTATTGTCCCTACGTGAACCTGCTATCAAATCACGAAAACACACCCTTGAATAGCCTATACAAGCCCAAACCTAGTCTCATTACTTCCGTCCTTCCTACCCATTCCATCCCATATCATCTCGTTCAGAACCTCAACGCTGGGTCACATTACTTCTTGGCCAACTCCTCAACCAGGGCGGCAACCTTGTCGAGGGTGCCCTGGGGGCTACCAGGCTCGGCAACGAGCACCTTGCCCTCCTTGTCGACAACAAAGACGCCGCGCTGGGTGCCGCTGGGGGCCTTCTTGAGCCCGATGGCGGCAATCAACGTCTGCTTGGCGTCGCACAGCAGCGGGTAGGGAAGCTTCTGCTTATCCTTGAAGGTCGTGTTGGCCTTGGGCGAGTCTTTGCTCAGGCCGTAGATGGCCAGGCCGCCGGCAGTCAGCGGCTCGTAGGAGTCGCGGAAGAAGCAGACCTGCTTGGTGCCTGGTGGTGATTGAGTTAGTGGGACAGCTCAAAGATGGTGATGGGAGTTGGATGTGGAGAACTTACAGCCGGGGGTGGAGGCCTTGGGGTAGGTGAAGAGGACGACACCAGCCTCGCTCTCGTCAACCAGCTTCTTCAAGGTGGTTGTCTCGCCATCGTTGGTCTCGATCTCGCCGCCAAAGGACTCCAGGTCGATGATGTCGCCGACCTCGACCTTGCCGGACTTGGCCTTCTTGGTGTCCTCCTTCTTGGGCTCTTCCTTCTTGGGCTCCTCCTTCTTGGGCTCCTCCTTCTCCTCCTCGGTGAGGTCCTCCTTGGACTCCTCGACCTTCTCGGCCTTCTTGGCGGGGGCAGCCTTGGCGGCCTTCGCCTTGGCCGCAGCGGTCGCCTTGGCCTTGGTAACCTTAGGGGCGGCCTTCTTCGTCACGGGCGCGGGCGCGGGAGGCTCGCGGGCCTTGCGCTTGCGCAGCTCGACGGGCATGATTGGGGATTGGTTGGGGGGTTGGTTGGGGGGAAAAGGGAAGCGATGCGATTGCGACCGCGACTGCGACAGCGACAGCGACTGCTACTGCGACCGCGATGCGATGCGATGCGAAACGCGTATGCGACCAGGGCCTTCAGAAAGCGACGAGAGATGACGTGCTTGCTGGAGGGTTCGGATCTTTCAGATACAGACTCGGGACTGGCGCAAGCTGAGGACGCGATGTCTCGACAAGGACGAAGCAGGCGAGAAAAGGGAAAGGGGCACGGGAGAAAAACAAGGACGAGGTTGGGCGCTTGGGAAGAGGGGAGTAAGGTAGCGAGAGAGCGAGAGGGCGAGAACGAAGGGGGGGCGGCGCGCAGAACGAAACGGGGACTGTCCGTCGCAGTCGCAGTCGCAGCCGCCAGCAGCAATACCAATACGGAGCAACCTTCCTATGTACCATAGCCCATAGCACCATAGCACCTTAGCACCTTCCCGCCCACCTCCCCCCACTGACCTTGGCAACCAACACTCCCACAGCCCAGTACCTTACCTCGGAAACTGGAGCAGGCGCCGCCGGGGCCAATCACAGCCGCGTGCCCTTCTGGTAAGCTTCCGGGAGCTTGGGCCCATCGGCAGCGGGCGGCGTGCGGGCCACCTTTCGCTTAGATGTCTGCGTTTTGGACTGTGGGGCAGTCGCGCCAAACCGATAGGCGAATATGCCCTCCGTTACGCAGCCGCTATGCATCAATTGCAGCAATGCGTATATGCGTCACAGCACCGTTTTACGGAGTACGCTTGGCCTGTCTCAGCCCACTTACCTCACTGCCTTCACTTGTTTCCTAGCGTCACCGTCGGCGTCGAGACAGCATCGGTGCAACCCGCAACACACTGCCAAGCCTCGGAACAACCCCCCGATACTCGACCCCAACATGAATCCCAGGGTGAGTTACCGCCTAATATGGGTCCTTTGCTTTAACGTGTCCATGCTGACTCGCGTTCTTGTCTAGAAACTTATGGCCCCTGCGGCCGCCTTTACAATGGCCTGCGTACTGCTCGCGTGAGTTTAGATAAGTGGCGTGGTTTTGACCAGGCACTCAAGATGCGAGTCTTTTCATGCTGATCAGAGGGCAACACCGCCCGTCAAAGATATACTAGGTCATCAATCAGATCGGCAAGAGAACAAGCTGTGCGTAATTTCATCCTCTAAACAATACTCGCCCAATTCCTGGGGCTAACGGTGATGTTAGAGAACTCACAAATTGGGAGAGCGGCCTAGGAGCCAGTGAGACATCCGCACCATAGAATTCATCATTGCGTCACTTGCGATTTGGACAGGCGCTTGGGAGGCAGAGCCATTTGTACGATTTATTTTCTTGTTCATGCGATTAAAGAAATATTAATTACCCCCGATTCGCACCGCCATTCATCACATCATCCCCGTCGTAGAGAGCGTTCCAAACATGCTCTTGGCAGTTTGACGACGACGTTCATTTTTCTCGTTGCAAATCAAGTACGGGGAGACCCGGGGATTGCTGTATGTACCAAATAGGCCTGTGAATGTATTCCTAGAAACCATTGATGAAACCAGTCAACTCCCCATGCTATAAAACCTGCACCAGCACGATATGCTACACCTTGCCATCCGCAATGCATCCTATGTTCCCATTCCCCAACCAGAACGCTCCCCTCTCTCAAAACATGTAAACAGAGTAAGATGTCCTAGTGTGCGTATGTGTTGAGTGTGAGTGTGTGCCGTTGCGAGTCTGAAATGACAGGGAAACCTGACCAGGCCCCGTATCCATTTGTGGCCCGTTTGAACCAAGATTTGTCTAAACCTACAGTTGACCAAGGGTATCTCAGCCTTGTTTCGCCCCAAGCCCCATTCCGTGTGAACCAATGTGTACAAACCCACGGTCTTCAGAAACCTCGCCTCTCGTTTTACTCTCCTGCGTGTATAATGCTCGACTCTGCCTCTGTATTTACGGCTCTGGATTTTCTCCAAGTAATAGGATTCGCGCCTCCGCCCTCGTCTTGTTGAGGTGTCCCATGATGTATTCGTATGTTAACATGGTGACGGTCGCCGCAGGGACGGCTCGCATCATGTTGGTCCCTAGTCCGGCATAGAATGCCCTCCAGCCCTCCTCACGGAGGATCGTCCGGAATGTACTCGCCACGCCCCTGTACTTGGGGCGTTCCACCGGTTTTCGTTGAGTAGCACGGCCAGGGGTGACACCCATTCCTTGAACGAACTGCTCTCCCGCTACGGGACGCCGTTGGGTTTGTAGCCGAGTTCGGATGACCTCGTGAGGGTATGTGGCACTGCTGGCAAGAATCTTGGAGAGGATTGAGGCCGATAGAATACCTGCCCATTGCGCTTCGCCCTCGGCAGGCGCCTCGCCCATACCTTGCCCGGTAAATGATGTCTTGAGGAATTCGTAAGTCGGGAATTGGACCGCTACGTGTGTAAGGCCAAGCAGGGCTGGCGTTAGGCCTGAATAGAAGGAGGCGATGCCTTCGGACGTGTACATCTTGCGGGCGGCGTCGATTGTTGACCGGTAGTGCCATGGCGCGTGTAATGTTGGTCGCGCTGTGGGAGTGGTACCGGGCTTGGGGAATAGCGACTCAGGTTGGATGTTGCTCTGTGACATGAGCCGGGTCTTGATGACCCATATCGGGTTTGTGACAATGGTGCTGCTGGCGCCGGCGATTATTGAGGACCAAAAGTTTATGACATGGCTGTTGTCTGCGCATCACTACGATTAGCAAACGGCCCATCTCCCACCTGTCTCGCTGCGAAACTTACCATAGTAGTCCCCTAGCCAGACCTTGCTCTTGTTGTAGACTGTGAACCACACTGCCCACGTCGGTAGGTATCCCATGACTATGGGCCCCAACCCGCGATAGAGTCCGCGGATGCCCTCCTCGCGCCAGATGACGCTGGCGGTGCCGACGAGGCCGTTGTACATCCTGGGGTGACCGACATGGCGCCCTTTGTCGATTGGGACATAACCACCTTGCGCTTGTAGTTTGGTCTTGATGACGTCGAGAGGGCAGGTGACGATGCCCGAGGTGAAGCCGCCGATGGCACCAGCGAGGGCGTTGAACTGCGAGTCGGAGGCGTGGAGAGTCCATCGGTGCAGCGGGGTTACCGCTACGGAGTCGTGCATTTGGGCGTCGGCAGTTGCGATGCGGTAGGGCGATGTAGCATACTCTGGAGACGTCGGCCGGGCAGCTTCGGGGGATTGTTGGTCATGAGACGACATTCCCGCCGTCTCTCGTTCGCCCGTCGCCTTGATCGCTTCCGTCTGGTCGACTTCGATTTTTGTCTGTACTTTTGTGCCGTCTCGATGGGAATGGATTGGCGGGCGTCGGACGCAGGGTCGTTTCGACAAGGATTATTCAACAAGACGTCGGTTTCGATGCCGTTTTCCTGGCTCCGACCAGGGAGCAGGCCTGTCAGGTGCGACGAGATGGACGCCTTCGACGAGTGACGATAGAGCCCTCCCTCACTCTTGGGGCCGTATTTTCCTTGGAAGCCAAGTTTCCCCCCTCTGTGATTCCGATGCCGATTCGGCCCCCGAGAAAGTCGTCCGTCGAGGTCTCGTGCCGGTATAGGAGGCCCTCGCTGCCCGGTACTGGTACTGCGGGGGGACGCTCCCACGCGCCGTGACCGTTCCCGCCTAGCGATTGGCGCCGGCCATTGACCTTGGGCAGAGACTTGAGGGGATTCGCCTGGACGCCGGAGCGGCCGGAGACGGTGAGCGCGATGGGCGGGAGGAAACGGGGGGAAAGCGAGGCGGCCCGTGGAGGAGGAAGCGTGAGAATGGGATGGTGGAGAGAGAGAGAAGACGAGAGCCAGGTTTCCCAGGGCGGAGGAAGAATGGCGGCGGGCAGCGGGTCGATGACGGGTCGGGCGGGTGGTGGTGGGAATGCCTACTAATACGTGCTGTAAGGCAGGCCAGCGGATCGCAGGTTGGTGGGCATTAGAGCGCTGCAGCCAGCGGGTTTGCGTCGGCCGTAGGTGCTGATGACCCAGTTGCACCAGTGGGTGTAGTGGGTGTAGTGGGTGTAGCGTCTAGACCGTATTGTGTAGCGTCCAACGCCTAAGAACGCCCTTGCGGCCAAACCTGGCAGCGTGTGGGTTCTAGCACTCAGCGCTTTCGCGAGCGCAGTGGAGCCCGCTGTAGGAGCTGCTATCTGCGACGCAGTGGTCGGGAGGGTTTTTTTCTGCACTTCGCCCGCTACAAGCCGGCCCCGGCCGCAAAGACAAATGACGCAGGCCAGTGCTAATCGGCACTAGAAAAGGCGGCATCTCGGTGGGTGTTTTGGCACCGTACAGAATCTACAGAGGCTGGACGAAGTATCCGTACCAGGCACAGGCCAACAATGAGCCGGACTGTCTCGCGGATGCACCAGGGTGTGCAGTGCGGTGCGGTGCATCGAGCCGACTTCTCCTGCAGGTCTCGCGTGCGTCGGCGGCATGTGTATCTCTGCCATCCCACGCAAGTCCACGCACAGGTCCGCGAGGTGTGATACCAACCTGGCTTATCCGGGTAGGCGTGGGATGGTTTTGCTGTAGAAATGATGACGGGTGGGCGTATTGCCTCGTGTTAGTCTGCTTCACAGGCTTCAGCCCGAGGTTAATGGGCGACGCAGATCTCTCTCTCGGCCATTCTTACATCAAAGTAAAGAGTAAAGAGATGCCTTGTGACTCAAGGGCTGGGCCTTCCAGTCACTCGGTCGTCAATCGTCATCCGTTTCTGGCCAAGGAGGTGCTCCTCACAGCAACATCACTGGCCGTACTCTTCCGAACGCCGGCTTTGAACGGAAGAGACATAGATGCAACCCCCACATTTCCCTGCTGCACCCTTCCCCGTGACCGCATCCTTTTACCCATGCCATCCGCAAGACCGTCCGTCCGTCCTTCCAGGAAAACGCCAAAACGGACGGGTCACGTGAATGGTCACGACCCCGGAAACTGACAAGCCGCCCCACCGCAACCAACGAGCGAGCGAGCGAGGAAGGAATGGTCATCAAAGCAAATTGCACGTGACGTCCCGAGCTCTCCCAGAAGTTTTGCTCCCTCAGCCCATCCATTTCGCGCATTCCCGAACCCGACGACGAACGACGGAACCGACGACGCCCTCAACCAGCCCCAACTCCTCGTCAATTCCTCGACCATGAAGTACTCGCTCGCTCCCTTCATTCTGCGAAGGCCGTGGCTGGCCCGGCTCTTGAAGCCCGCTGCCACCTGGTACGTCGGCGCCGCCGGCTATCGCCAGCTGGGTCTGAGGTACGCGAACAATTCCCCCCCCTCGACCGAACGATGCGAATCCAACAACATAAAACACCCAATTGGGCGATCTTGGACGCCTACGGCCCCCTGTGGCCTCGATATGGACTTTTTTCGCTGACCGGGTCCGTCAATTGATGCAGATACGATGATCTCCTCGAGGAGGAGAACGACGCCGCCCAGAAGGCCCTCAAGCGAATCTCCGCCACGGAGTCATACGAGCGAATTTACCGTATCCGCCGCGCTGTCCAGTGCAGTTACCAGCACAAGCTTCTCCCCAAGGAGCAGTGGATCACCACCGAGACTGTACGATCGCCCCTCGGCAATTGCCACGACAGCCGAAGAGAACACTGGCTAACCCCTTACCACAGGATGTCCGCTACCTCACCCCCGTCATCGACGGTGTCAAGGCCGAAATGGCCGAGAAGGAGGAGCTCGACTCCATTGCCGTCATCCGCAAGAACTAAACGGTCTGGTTGGCTAACCGGGGAATTGATGAATGTATAGAGTAGGATGGGTGGTTTGAGCGTGAACGGCGCCTCCAAGAGCGAACGGCGACCCAAATGGACTAGACAGTCGCGTGTACCCTATGTATAGACGTCGTCTACTGACTCACTTTGCACAATTGTCCTCGTCCGGTGTTTTTGTGATGTCTTATTATTATTTCCTGGACTTTTTCGTAGTTTACAATGTGCCATCTGGATCAGTTTCTAAAATAGAATGCATCTCCAAGCAGACCCTGTATTGCAATTCAAGAACTCTGATCGAGATGAGAAGAGTTCCTGAACGACTTGGTCCGGGGTCTGCGGATCTTGCACCATCACCATGGCCAGACTTGATAGGTTTGGCCCAGGTCCTAACCTTCTTCCACCATGCTTCCACACCTCCCACAATCCCTAAGGAACCGCCGGACACCATACGCCGAGTCAGATTTCTGGATCAAGATCTGTCGACAACCATCTGTCCTTTTCCCACCGTCTCCCAGCATGCGACTCCATCCCAAACAATGGTGCAATGTACCCTCATCCAATATGGCCGTTAATGCTCGCTTTTTCTCATGCCCTCCTCTTCATGACTCAACAAACAGGTGCTAGGGCGGTTGACACCTGTACTAGCAGAGGTTCAGGATAACATGACTGGCTTATACACGCTGATAGAACAGCAGATATGCCACCTTGTTGTCCTTGATACTGTCCTTGACGTGTTTCCCCTTTCCACTGCCGTTGCCAGCGCCATTGACGACGCTGCTCCATCGCTTGTTTCCGCCAGGGGCAGTTGTGACCTGCTTCCACCCGTCCTCATCTCCTGTGTCTTCGTCCAACATGGCGCCAAACCGGTTGCCCGAGGCCCCAGGGGTAGGACCCTCGTTGCGAGTTTCCTTGATTTCCTCCTCCTCACCGCCTTCGGCAACATCATCACTTCGCACTCTCCGAATGACGGTGTCATCGAGGCGGATCCACTCCTGACCCTCCTGGCGCCGCACATCTACGGTGTAGTGACCGCCGCTGGCGTTCTTTCCATGGTGGTACACCACACTGATCAGCTTATACTTAGGCATACCCCCCTCACCTAGAGTTTGGCGTGTTTGCCGAGACAAGGCTTCGCGAGGGATCTCAAGATCCAAGGGGTACCCAATCTTCTTCCAGATCTTGACAGTGTCGTTGCCCTCTGCGTTAAACTGGAATCGCTTGAGGTGCAGGATAAGCACAGGGGGAAGCGATTCAATGAAGACCTGCTTGGTGGCTGTCACATCCTTGCCACGGGGCGAGTTGAAGTCTCCTTGCATGCGTTCGGGGCGAGTGAGTCCCCGTAAGGCGTCCACCACGTTGCGCACATCAGGCGAGCCAATATCCAACTGGAGCGGCTGATAGGGCTCCGTGGTAATAGAATCCTTTAACCCTGGCACTCGGAACTCAGACCTTAGTAGACCACCAAAGATCTTGGTGATGGGGGTCGTCGAGTTCGAACCAGCCGACCGGGTCACAGCCGCACGTTGCTTTCGACCCACCTCAAGCCAGTCTCCAGTGGGATCGGTAGCATCATGGCCCGAGGCGGCTGTGGCATCATCTGAGATACCTGAAAACAGCGAACTGCCCATGACTGAGGTGCACTCATCATCGAGAGACTGAAGTAGGAACCCAAGGAATTCTTCAGCATCTTGTTGATGACCGCGCTATATCAAATTAATAAGGATCGGCAGAGATGGCTAGGAGGATTACGACATACCCTCATGCTCGCAAACCGGGAAAGCTGCCTAATAGCCTCATAAACGAACTCAGGGGTAAATGGCTCGCCATAGCGCTCAAGCTCTTCGTTCTTCAGAGCACGCCTCAATGCATCGACAGAAGGAGCCGACTTGATGAGCTTGTACTCATGCATAAACATGATCCTGTGGTTGGTTAGATAAGCGCTGGGATGAGGTGGTTGCACGGGGACTTACATGGCGTCGATCAGAGGCGTCTCACTTTTGAAGCTGTGAACAGCTCGCTGGCTCACCTGATTCAAGAAATCATAAAATGGAACGCAGAACATCAAAACTTGGAGGACCTAGAGCCAATTAACAGTCTGCACATGCATATTTAGATGTTAAACAACCTACCGAGTTCATGTAGCACATGTTCCCAGTGTTGATCAAGCCGCGGGGCTCAAGGAACGAAATCTTGTCATTTCCACCAACGTGGTACGCGTGAATGGCTTCCGCCACTGAGCTTGCGTTGGCCTTCGAGAAGCTCGCAGCAGAGCCGTTGGGGCCACCAACAACGCCGTCAGCATCATTCCCATTGGTACCCTCGGCCCCAGATGAGCCATTGGGCCCAGCGGCTCTCCCTGCAGCAGCTGCAGCAGCAGACTTCGCAAAAAGGTTCGCCCAGCTCGACGGAGGAGCTTTGGCGGGAGCGCTGGTGGTAGTATCGGCGGCACTGGAATCTTGCTCAACAGGAGCGCTGGCAATATCGGTGGACGCTGTGTCCTGTACTACTGTCTCAGAAGCTGCCTCCCCAATAACCGGCTTTTCAGCGCGGGTAGGTTTGGCATCCTTGGCGCTGCCCTTGGGAAGGGCAGGAACCGCAGGAACAGGGTGGGCGCCATGGCGAGTAGCGGGCTTGCCACCGGCTGTGGGAGTAGCACTGGTGGCGGTGTTGGTTCGAGAACGTTGTTGGAGGGAGCTCGGCGTGGTGGGGGTAGAAGGAACAGCTTCAACCGATTGACGTTGATTCTCGGATCGCGCATCGGAGGCGATGGAGGGTTGGGTGGAGGCAGGGGAATCCTTCGACGACTCAGGCGCAGCGCTCTGTTCAATTTGTTCCGCGGCAGCTTCGTGTTGCTCAACCGGCAGGGAGACGGCCTGACTGTTTGCGTTTAGTGGCTTTCTCCGCCGCCTCGACTTTGTTGTTCTAACTGGGAAATCCGAGTCGGGCCTTGAGAGCCATGGCAGCTACAAATGGTTAGTGAATGCATTGTATATTCTGACTCAGACCGGGACTTACAGGTGCTCGGAAAGGCTCCTTAGGCGCTTCCACAGGAGACGGCTCTGGCGCAGCAACAACTGGGGGAATTGGTTCTCTTGTTTGGGGGAGTCGGGGGAGTCGGGGGAGGAAGCATTTGGGACGAGTGGGTCGAGGATGGGGTATGAGGCGGGATCGGAGCCGGCACTGGCGGAGGCTGGTAGGGTGTGGAGAGAGCGGGCGATTGTTGAGCGGGACGAGGATAGCTAGGCGGCACAGTGACGCCGACCATGGGGACGTATTGCGGCATGGAGGGCGGCGATCGGGCGTAGTTCTGATATGGCATATATCCAGGCTGAGGCATGCCGCCGTTCTGGTACTGGGGCGGCATACCGTAGTACTGCTGAGGCGCATATGGCATGTAGTTGGCATACAAGGGATTCACGTGCTGGTGCTGATGCGGAAGCTGGTGCTGGGGTTGGTGGTGATACTGTGGGACATAGGGAGGGGGTTGCCTCCTGCGAGGCGCTCCCATACCACCAGCCATGTCGACGCTGGGCATACCACCAACTCCTCCCTGTATATTCTGCCCAGCCGGCAGATGGCGGTTACTCATCTTGCCGGCTTGGGGGTTGAGTGAAGACGGGCGCCGCCCAGTTGGCGCGACTTCGGCGGCCACGTCGTCGCTGCCGAAGCTGAAGCTGGAGAGCGGAGGGATTCGGATGGGCCTTCGCGCGGGGGCGTCAGGATTGAGGCAGGATTGAAGCTGAGTCGGATTCGGGGATGGTGGATTGCGGTTGCGGATTGTTTGCGCGACACGACACCTGCAGCGGCCTGAAGGCTGCGAGACGACGACGGGAGGATAGCGATGACGGAGCGCGCAGAGGGGTGGCTCCTGACGTCTCGGGAGCGAAGCAGAGGCGGGAAAACGGAAAGCCGCAGGAGAGGAAAAAAAGAGGGGGCACAGAAAGGAGCGGAGAGGTCCAAAGATTCCCAAAGGACACAGGCCGAACAAGAGACGCACCGAGAGAGTTGCGTCAGGCCGATGGTTGACGTTGGAGGAATAAAATTTGGGACCCGGAGTTTCCTGGCACGCAGGCGCTGCGAAGGTGCACACGAGCCAAGTTGCGCCGGGTCGCCCCTACTAGTGGTCTGTCCTGCCAAGGGCCCAGGTAGCCAGGTTGCAAGGCCACAGCCCGTCCCGAGCCGGCGACATGTTGCTGTCTGAGGCAGAAATCGAGGCTCGACACCAGGCAGCTAGGTTCGCCCGCTGGCCCGTGTCCCCACTCCCGCCCACCATGGCACGCACCGCGGCACGCACCACGGCACGCATTCACAACAATCCCCTGTATTTAGGTACCTTGTTGCGCTGCCATTGGGCACCTACAGCGTTTACAGCACCCACCTCAGGTATGCGGCCTCGCTAAAAACAGTAGCTCTCGGCCCTAGAAGGTGACCCCGACATTGGGATAATGTCACGCATCAGAGCCTGGGCCAACTCTCTGGCGATGAGATGAGAGCATCCCTGCTCATCCCTGATCCTGGGTTCCGTTGCGCACACAAGATCAAGATCAAGATTGCGGGACCTGACAGATTTACTTTGTGAATTTGCAAAGAATCAACTTGTTCCACTTCTTTTGCGTGGCTTTGAATATGCTGTACTCAGTTTCACTTATATTGGCCTCGCATTCGTGCCATGGCTTCACATGCTATGCTAACAGTCCCCTCACGAACGCCGTAACCCAGATAACTCCTTAATCATGCAAAGGGGGGTTGCTCAGCCTTGACAAACGACCCCAATTCCTCCGATTCCCTCTCATTCGTCTCTAAACATCCACCTGCCGCCGGGCCGCATCGCTTCTCGATACCTCTCCTGAACCGACTGCTTGTCGCGCTTCGCTGCCTCCGCCCTGTCCGCCTCTAGCTCCTGAGTACTGGGGAAGTCGGCATTCCAGAAGCCAGGTGGAGAACGCATACGCGAATATCGATGCCGATGCTTGCCGTATTTATTTGCCAACTCCTGGGTCTTTGCCTCAACCCAAAGCTCGTCCTTCTCTGCCTTGTCCATCGTGCCGAGGCGGAAAGCGTAGTCACCCATGTAATCCTCTAGTAGTTTCTGTTCCTCCTGTCGTTGTGCTGGTGTAAGAGGTGGGTTGGGGCGTTGTGAAAGGGCCAAGGCTCGGAACTCCTTCCCGCAACAGTGCATATCAGTGCACCCTGGCAAGCAAGCTCTCTCGTTTTTGTCTCTCACAACGTCTGTGTACGCAAAATCGTGACCCTCATTGGCAAGAGGATTGACCTTGAAATCATCTGGGCGTAGTTCTGACGGCAGTTTCTTCCTGAGGAGCGAGTTTGTGCCTTTGTGAGCTAGAGGAGACCTCGTGTCTTGTGGTTGTAGTCTGGACTTGGTGAGACCTGGGCGGCTCAGGGTGTTGGTTTGCTGAGCTGATGTCTTGTCCTTCGAGCGCATATCTTGTTCAAATGGAAGTTCGCGTCTCCCTGGAATAGGCAGATCGTCTGGGAGAAGACTGACTCTTGCTCGCGGCCGAGGATTGGAACGTGTAAGCGGTTCCTCGTCACGGGCAGAGGGACTGTTTAGGAGCGTGTCCAGTCGGCCCTTAGGGACTGGCTTCGTCCCACTCTTCAGCTGCACCTCCTTGGCCCCCCTCTTGAAGATACTTCCATCCTCCGCCAGAGCGGCGATACCGTCGCTCAGTCCCTTCCTAAGGGGAGTAATTGGTGGTGGCTTGTCTCTTCCAGACCAGTTTACTCGTCGGTTGACACTGAGTGGGGTGAGGGCGGACGAGAATCCAGGAGGCCGAGTCGTTTGAGGATTTGCGTCGGCTCTTACATATAACGGAGCTGCTGCTGCTGTTGTTGTCCCAAGATTGTTGATTCGAGCCTGGACCCTCCTCGCTGAATCTTCAAGTTCTTTGCGTTTCCTGGGTGTTAACATTCTCTGGGCAACATCTCCTAAATCGATGCTGTCTTGCGGATCAGATAAATTGTGTGCCGCGGAGAGAATGGGGCTTGACGCATCGCTCAATTCGAGCTTGACCTTGCGAAGCGGTGCATCAATGGGCTCCGGTTCATCTCTCTTCCTCTTCCGTACAGCTCGTTCTGAAACTACAACAGGCAAATCCGATGATGGCTCTTCCTTGATTAACACATCGTCAGATCCGTTGTGTGTCGGTAGGTCGGGCAAGTCGTCCGATTCCCTGGAGTCGGATCCTGCTTGTGTCGACTCTGATTGTGGATTGATAGCCTTGGTGGACGGAATAGCGGCATCCTGATTTGAACTGAGGGATTCAGCGGCGAGAGGGGGAAGTTCTAAGTCGGCTTGTTCGAGCCCAGCTTCAGAGGTAAAGCTGGTATTCGGACTGGGGTTATTTTCTCCAGCCCTGGCATCTGGGTTTGTCGAGGCTCGGCCACTTCTGGTGCTCCGGTCGATGATGCGAATTCCGTGCTCCTCCTCCGCGGCCCTGATCTTCTTTTCTAAGAGCATAGAATGCTCAACCCACTTGTCTCGTTCATCCTTTCGTTTCCGAAGTGCATCCTTGGCTTTCTTGAAGTTTTCCGACAATGCATTGAACTTGGAGCTTACTCTGGCGCACTCCGCTTTCCAGTCAGGTTGAATCTCAGATGGGTTGCTGTCGGTTGGTCGTCGTAAGGTGCTGGATGGCGGATTGCTTGGGTTTTGTGGGTTCCGTTTGGCACTCGCCGCTTCTGCTTTCTCCAGCTGGCTTTTTAGGCGGGCATTTTCAGCTCTCAACTCCGTAGCCTGCAAGGCCTGGTCGTCCCGCTCGTTATGAGCTTGTTCAAGGCCAAGTCTCGCCAACTCAAGGTCTGCAGCTTGTCAGAAGGTTGATCCTAGAACACGCGGCTCTTAGGTGTACTCACCTTGCCTAATCGCCTCGTCGACGCGTCCACATGCTGCGGCGACAGCATTTAGAATTTCCGGGCGCCCGGTTTCAAACCAACTCGTCATTGTGAATTTTAAAGACTTGTAATCATTATCGATTTGATGGATATGAGTTGACTCGTTGATGCACGGTATCACGGTATGAGTTGCGGGTGGATTGATTGACGCGTCTCCACATCGCGAACGCGGGCCGCCTGGTGCGAAATCTGTCGCGGTGTCGTTCCACGTGACAAGGACAACCACAAAATGAATGAATCGGCTTTCACCAATTTCGTCGCTGTGGGAGTTTGGTTTCCAAAAAAAAATTGATCGCAATATTAAAATAGTAATAAGATAAAGAAATTTTAATTAGTAATGAAGATTTAGTTGGTGCTAAGTCTGGGTGCAGGTCCCCTGTGGCATTAAAGCTTATCGCTTGTGTAAGTTAATGCTCTCAGATACGAATCTTCGCTTCGACTTCATCTCTTGATCTGTGATATACGAGACATTCGACGGAGAGGACTTTAAATCAATCGCAATCGAGGTATATATTTGACATGTGCCTTAAAATTAGCTCATCCTTCATCTTCTCCATATGTCTGGATCTAATCTTCCCACTCTATGAGATCTATGTCATCTACGAGGCTTTGTCAGTAGGAGTCATATCTATGCCACCCATTGGAAAATAGCACATATGTTTGCATTTAATATTGTGCATCTAATTGATACTATTGCCATGAGGAAAAGCGTCGTGGCCACTGATTTCAGGGGATGGGCGGTCGATATATCGAAATTCGTTGCCTGTAGACTGGTCTATCCCTGCATAGGTAGTTAGCTTGTGAGGACCGCCGGTGAACTCAGACGTAGTGGCATAACTTGGTGGGTTGTAATACATGCTAGAGTATATTTTGGAGACCGTTGAGCTGAGCGTTGATTCCACCTCGCAAGAGAAGAAATGATGCCATCGCGCCGGGCTCCGAACCGCCGTGGATGTCCCTTTTCGAATATTTGAGCATCTGGTTAAATATTATTTGTTCTCAATCATAGGACAATCTCAGTTGGTGTTATTCGGGGGCGAAATCTCGTTCATTGCAAGTCCGTAGATATTCAGTGGAAGATGGCACACTTTTTCAAGAAGATATCTTCAAAGCCAAAGACACAACCAATTTAATTTGCTGCTCATGGCTGCTGAAAAAAAAAAAAACTCCTAGGCGAGAATCTTGAGATTAGGCATTCTACTCCTAGGTCCTACAAACCAGAATCCATTTTGGAATGCCAGCCCGATCGTTCACGACAATATAGTGAAAACAACCTTAGATTCAAAAGTGAAGAGAGGAGTAACCAAGTAAAGAATATTATCGTGAACAAATTGTATTTCTCGAGACGTTAGTAAACTACCCTGATATTTCATTTTCTCATGTCAGAGAAGGTTCAAAATTTGAACCCGAGTCACATCAACAACCTTCTATCAGTTTGGGTACTTGCGAGGGTATAAAAGTTGGTCGATTTTTTAGTCGCTGATGAGGGAGAGAAAGGCGAGAGTATGAGTGTTGCTAGAGGGTGTGTGAGTCACACACCTCTATAGATGAATGGGGGACTGACTAAAAAGTCCGAGACTTCTCAGGTTGCCTGGAGTCCATGTTATCACATCTCGGTTGTAGCCAATGCCCAGGTTCAGCTTCAGACGTTGCCCACAAACAAGGGCGTAAATGGCGGTTGATGAGACTTGAAGGATTGATGAGGGGGCTTCTAATAACTCATCCTTAAAGAACCGCAAAATTTACAATAATAAATGGTCATCAGTTCTAAGGGGCTTGCGGGTCTCGTGTAAGCTTGTTTTTGGATTAACAGAGCATTTGACCCATGCACAGTATGATATTTAAAATAATATCCTCTTACTGCAATAGTAATTATCACCTGTACTCGGCGTGTGAGCGGTGATTGTTTCTAGGCCTTCGGGTGTACCCTCGCCTATCGGCTCAGATCCAATAATTGGGGTTGCACAGTGCTGACCCAATTTAGTCCAGGAAGCCATCGCCAAGAAACGCAGCCCTCAGGTTCGGCTCCGACGAGACAACAATGAACTTGCGATCTGGGACAAATGAGTCAGACTACGGTTTAGAAGTTGTGCTGCAGCGGAGTCGAGACGGAACGTTACATGGGCGTTGTGTTGTACACTGCTGACGAGTAACCGTCAAATTCCCGAGATTTGAAACTACATTGTACCAAAGACCCGGATTAGTGGCTTAAACGGCAATTGCCAGGTAGCCATGCCGTCTCCTTGGGTGAGACGGCATGCTGTGACCCAAAGTCGTTCAGAGTCACCTCAATTAGTTGAATATTTGCCTGAGACGAGTAACGGAAATTACAGTCGTTAATCTAATCTTGGTCTTTAGTGATAGGTATGGTCATTTATGCAATGGAATTTTGAACATACCTTGGCTTCAGCGATTTCATTTCAAAGGAAGCACCTCAGCGTGGTCGTTATTGGTGCCCTGGGATGACTTGAGGAAGTGTAGATGGGTAGGTGTCAAACATTTAGCTGAACGGCCTTAAACATTTCAGGATGGAAATGGCCGAGTTCAAGATCTACAAGTCACCCAAGAATAAGGCTGTTTGCTAGTCTGGGTAAGTAGTGGGAGTGAGAGCTGGTGTAGTTGGAAAAGAAAGATGGATACCTTACTCATTGCGATCTACTCCGTACTGGGTACGGAGTATTATTCATCGAGCGAATCCTTGCTCCTCCCTTGTGCTCCGTAAAATCCTCCACATGGAAGGCCCAGAATTACTAAACTGAAACAGGCTAGACCCCCGCTCTTGCACCGTCCGTGCGACAATCGGGCTTCGAGATCTCGTTTGGTAGCTTGCCACACAGTTTCCATCTGCAGTGTTAGGGTCGTGGCGTTCTATCAGTTGTAAGGTAGCTTCGGAAAGCGAGGGGCAACTTGCAGTGGCCAATGGGGGAACAAAGCCGTGTCACCAGCTCTGATTTTTCTTCTTCATTTTTCCCCGCATTGCAACAGAGCGAATTTGCATTTTGAAGGGATCCGAGTTGATCGATCGGATTGTGGGCAGATGCATATCAAATAATTCGGCCCATGTGGACGGCCATCGTCCCATTGTAAAAAATCCGCAGCCCACATCGTTTAGAAGCTGAGCACAGCAACATCCAAATCGGCCACAAGGCCGATGGAATCTTGCCGCATCTTTGTACAATATGATCTAGTCTTGTGAGACGCGACCGACATGGCTGGCTGCATGTACGACACGGCGAGGTTGACGACCTGCCTCATTCCGCAAGAGAATCCGGACTTCTTTCATTGCCAGTGTCTGCGGCAAGACACTAGCAAACAGCCAGGATCAGGGGAACAAACTCGAGAGATTGCGCATATCTGGAATCACCAAAGCGACGAGGTACATGAAATAGTCCACGGGAAGATTGCCGCACTGGGTTATTTCCACGGTGATCAGATGCCGATTTACCCAGATGGCCTCATGGCAGGTTTTCAGACATTCCCCAGACGCCTTCCAAAGGCCGCCGCCGCAGAGGCTTTGGCCTGGGAGACCAGCCAATGGCGCGCTTGGTGAACTAGCTCGTCTGCTGGCTCCCAGACCAGGGCACTCAGCTGACATTGCTGTGATATTGCCACCTGACGAACAGAACTACTGGCATGGGAGAGTTATTAAGTTCAGAGAGCGTAGCAAAATCTCTGGCCACTGAGGCCAGCCGTCGGGCAGCTGGCAGAAAACTCTTCACCCGTCAGGCAGGGCCGCCCATTGTGCACCGCTGTTTGATGAAACATAACGCGCCAACGACGGAGCACCACGCCGAGAATAATGCCCCGGGCATCCACAGTGTAGAGGGGATAGAGTCAATGAATGGGCGAGCGCGGTACAAGCATCGTCCGATGTCACAAAGGGGGGCCCTCAACAAATGGCCCTGAGACGAGGTCGAACCATGTTACAGTGTAGATGCACTGGAGAGCGAGCAGTGGCGACGCGGGCGCTGCCAGAAGCGGAAGCAGAGGTCTCGACCACGGATTTTGCCCTGTAAGCGAAGCACTGTAGGAGACCGGTGAATTTTTGCACTGGCAAGGCGGCTACCCATTGGGCGCCTCCCGGTTCGAGCATCAGTGCTCGCTCTCCACTTCCCACATCCCACTTTCCTTGTCTCTGCCCAGGCCCTGACCACTCGTACATCAACCCCGCGGGCCCGCACTTGCAGAAAACCTCTCCCTCACAAGCACCAACAGGCGCATTGAATCACCACCAACCCAACTTTCTTCTCTACACCTGCCTTTCTGCGCACCCTTTTGACCTCGTTACAGCCTCCAAGACCGGCTACTCTCAGTAAGTGGCCTGCTTCTGTCCATTGCGGTGCTCGTACCCATCTCCCCATCCTGGGCGTTCATCCCACTGTCCCTCACTTCATCTCCATCCCCGCCCCCGCGGCTCTTGCGTTGCGCTGCTCTCAAATTTCACTGCACTGCGTCACCCACCAAACACTGGAAATCTCTGCACCCCGCCCCCGCCTACCGTTTCTAGGTGGCAGCACTGCACAGGCTGGGCGCAGGACTTCTTGGGAAAATCAGACTTCACCGAGACGGATTGTCGCCCAAAAACTCGCCCAAAAAAACCTTTGCCGTTGCTTTCCCTCAACGACTTTTGCTTTCTGCCCCTCGTCAGCTTCCCCCGCACAAGAACGGACAAAGTCATTGTCCTCGGCTTGGTCTAGACCACCCCCCTCGTCGCCTGACTCAAGCAAGATACGGGCGGTCTATCCAAGGCCCCTCGCTAATCTTTTGCCTCTATCGGATCTCGGGGGCGGACAGTCGCGCTAGTCCGGGTTTTCACCTGCGTGTGCCAGAACGCTATCTGAATGATTGCTGACCTCAATGACAGACTTCATCTTCCCAAAAACCATCCTTCATCAAAATGGATTACTCTGCTCCTTCCGGCGGCCCTGCTCGTGGCGCCTGCTACTCCTGTGAGTGTTTTTCTTCTTCTTCTGTCATTTCTTTCTCTGCATTGCTCTAGCACTTTGCCTTATTAGTGCACCTTTGGTTGCACTTGATCTCAACAATGATCACACACCGCAATAGGCCTTGCCCGATTTTCTTTTTGCTTTTGTCTTCCCCGAGGGGATTGTTTGCGCCACTGTTTCGCCGGTAGATGCGTTGCGAGACACCAATAATCGACAGGATGCGGTTTCCGAACGCGTTTTGGCTATCAATTGGTTCTGGCCCACATCATATGGTCCATATATCTCGGCCTTTTTTTTCTTCTTACCTGATTCATCAACTTTCCTCAACCGACTCTTGCATATGTCATTTGTTTCTTGATTTTGAAAATATACTAATATGTGGTCAATACAGGCGGCAATGCCGGTCACCAGGCCCGCGACTGCCCTACCAAGGGTCCTGCTAAGTGGTATGTATTCCTTGTATGCCTCCGTTAATAATTTTCAACTAACAAAAGAATAGCTACAACTGCGGTGGTATGTTTCCTCCGGCATTCGTTATCGTGATCTGAGAGCTAACATCTACTCTCTTGAAGGCGAGGGCCACATGAGTATGTACCAAAGTTCCCAACTCTTCTCAACCAAACACTGATCAAATCCTAGGCCGTGACTGCTCCGAGCCCGCTAAGGACAACAAGTCCTGCTACAAGTGCGGCCAGCCCGGCCACATCTCCCGCGACTGCCCCATGGGCGGCCAGCAGGGCGGTGGCGGTGGCGGTGGCCAGGGCACTGAGTGCTACAAGGTAAGAAGATCCTAGCTTGACAAATCAATAAGTGAACTAACAATATTAGTGCGGCGAGATGGGCCACATTGCCCGCAACTGCACCAAGGCCGGTGCTGGTGGATTTAACAACTCCTACGGAGGCGGCCAGGGCGGCTTCGGTGGCGGCGCTGGCGGCGCTGGCAAGACCTGCTACTCTTGCGGTGGTTACGGCCACATGTCCCGTAAGTCATGCCTCTCGCCCCTTCTTCGGCTTGGCTAATACAGTATAGGCGAGTGCGTCAACGGCATGAAGTGCTACAACTGTGGCGAGTCTGGCCACTACTCCCGGGATTGCCCCAAGGAGTCTGCCGGCGGCGAGAAGATCTGCTACAAGTGCCAGCAGGGTGGCCACGTCCAGGCTCAGTGCCCCAACAACTAAAATGGTGATAAGACTTCTCTCGGTTCACGAGCCAGGGAAGGTTGACGTGGAAGCTTCATGAAGCCCACGGACGACATTTGTTTTTCCTTTGTGTTTTCTCGACATCTTTGACAAGAAGTTCATCGCGCACACGACCTTTACGACCATTAAAAATAGGCGGCTTGCGACTCGCGTTGCTCTGATTTCGGCAAGGGCTGCCTATATTCGGCCCTGCGATTGGAACATCTCAGCATTGGATTTCGTCACGCAACGAAAAGGCTTCGACGAAGCATACGGCTCGACGTTATGGAGAGAGACGGATGGCGCCGGTTGATGAGTGACAAGATTACAAAAAAGCATGATGGCTTGTGAGCAACGTTCTGGGTGCCCCTGCCTTCCAGCCACCACTGGGGCTGGAGAGCAGAAGATGAGAGTATGGGGATTGCTCCTTTGGTAGTCAGGACGAGATGAATTGTGTTGATCCCGAATGTCGACGGGAGTCTGATCTTGGTGTGAATGATTGTGTGTCTTGGTGTTGTCGACCCGTTTCCTGCGCTTGCTACGTTGCAGCGTAACTGAAGATTTCGAGGAGGAAAAGGGGCAGGTGAGCACCACAGTCGCCGAGTTGGCCACGGGGTAGAGTCGACCAGTTTCGAGATATTTCGAACGCAACTAGTCGCCAACCAATGGCAAGCAAGCACGACTGCACCACGTTGTCTGGATCACGGCACTCGATTAACGCTACCCGAATATTCTAAGAAAATGGCTAGGAAGGGCTTGCTTGGATTTATAACCACAAGGTACCTCAATCAACTAAAATACACAACCCGAGCCCCAGAACTCGACAGTTTTACAACATGGCTTTGGGGAAATTTCGCATGGCCTGTCGTACGCCAAGGTCACCTAGCACTTCCTCCGCGCCGCCAAGAATCGCATCGAACTTGTACGTTCGGTGGAACATCTCGATAAACTTGCCCATGCCCGTCTGGGTGAGACCGCGGCCACCCCAAATCTGTACCGACTCATCGGCAATCTCGTGAGCCGCACGAGTAGCGCTCATTTTCAACAATCCGACCGGACCTGCGAGATGCTGGGCTTGTTGCTTGTAGGGCATATGGCACATTTGGTAGGTGATGGTTTCGAGCCAGGACTGGTTAGCTTCGATCAGAGCGATCATCTTGGCAAGTCTGGACGGCGTTAGTATTCATCTCGATATTGCATGCTGTTGACGCCTGGCTTACTTCTGTCGAATGACGGGTTGGTCTATGAGGCGCTTGCCAAAGACCAGGCGTTGGTTTGACCACTTCAGGCATTCCTCAACAATGGTCCTCGAAAGGCGGGTGGAGCCACCTATTCGTCTTTGTTAGTCCTGGACTGGAGATTCGTCGATGGGGGATGACATACAAACCATGGTCCATCGCTCGTGGTTGAAGTTGCTGAGGATAACGTGAATACCCTTGTTCTCCTCTCCTAGTAAGTTCTCAACGGGGACTTTGACGTTGTCAAAGGTGACGTAGGCGGTGCCGGCGGCGGCAGAGTATGATGTCTTGATGGGCTTGGTCTCAACGCCTTCGCCTCGCTCAATGAGCAACACGCTTAGACTCTTTCCTGTTCGTACGCCCGTAACGAAGTAGTCGGACCAAGATCCATTAGTGATCCATTTCTTTGTTCCGTTGACGATCTGCCTTGTGTTAGGTCACTCCTTGAGTCGACTAAGGGCGCGACGTCAACTTACGTAGTGTTTTCCGTCGGGGGTCTTCTCGGCCGTGGTGCGCAGGCCCGCAACATCCGACCCAGCAAACGCCTCCGTAATAGCGAGACACAGCTTCTTCTTACCGCTGAAGACTTCGTCAGAAATCCTCTTCTTCCACGCCTCGTCCCGGGCAAAGTTCAACACGGCTGTCAATCCAATGGTCATTCCAGCCATGTTGCCGTCTTGAAATCCTCGGGCCATTGCTCGGGACATCTCCTGTGACACGATCAAGTCGTGGAAGTAGTCAAACTCCTCGCCTTTAACGGCGCCGCCCATGAGCTCCACCCCGTGCAGGTGCTTGCCTGGGCCGATGCGCATGTGCAATATTCCCAGCTTGCTCATGCGCTCAATCATCTCCTGACTGATGAACCGTCCCGTGGTCTCGCACTCTTGCGCCTCGGGGTAGAGGTATTTGTCTGTGAACTCCCGCATGGCGCGCTGTAACCGGCGATGCGACTCGTTGTAGTAGGGGCTGCGGAAGGTCGGTGACAGCCACAAGGGCTCGGCGTAGGGCACCTCGCTCAGGTCGCCGGGTTGGGGGGTAATGACCTGCGACTTCTCGCCCTCGACGGTGCCGACGGCCAGGTCGGCGTACTTTGTGAGGACCTCGTGGCGGTGCAGATTGTAGAAGGCTGAGGTCGCATCTTGGCCAGCGACCTGGCGCAGGACGGACTCGCCGCCGGGGTGGGCATCGACGAAGTCGGTGAGATTGTAGACGGTGCTGTCGATGATGCACCAGAGCGAGTCTTCGGTGGTGTGGGAGCGGACCTCCTCTCGGGAGAAGGTCTTGTCGGGAGGACTCATGATGGCGAGGGATGGAGAGGCGTGGACTGATGTGTTACAGCGTAAGTGATCTAATCCTTTCTATCGCATTTAACGCCGATCTAATGCCAACGAACCGGTAAGAACCAGGACACAGAAGGAATTTATGGAGGAGAGGGGTGTATCTGGGCGACGCAAGGCGTATTATTAATTTGCACCATGTCCCAGATACTCGGGCCAGATTCCAGATTTAATGGTTGCTGGCCGGCTCTGGTGACGTCGGTACCTCGGTTTCTCCAACCCGCTCTCCACACCATCTTTTTAGCGTTCCAGTGAGATGAAATGGCGCGGTTTTGATTGGCGGGAGCATTTCTGTCATATCGCGGGGGCGGGGCGGGGGCATGTGATCGAACGAGGCATGGTGAAGTCCGGGGTGAGCAGCATCGGATATCGCACTTCTTTGAGGAGGCTCCATTCACTGATCCTCGGCTTGTCAACGTTGCTCCACTATGTATTTACTGAGATTGTTGACAAGCCGAGGGGCTTCCCCTATCTCTGCGAAGCCATTGAATCTATTCATGGCTATCTCCGACCACCCGGCAATGGTGGTGCTGGCTTCGTGGCTTAGAACCCCTGCTCACCAAACCTCAAGTCAAAACAAACGCCTCCAACTGCACTCCCCTTTTCTCCAAGGCCTCCGGCGACAGTCGGGGGTCAGAATCCACAATACTCCCGTCTTTCGTGTTCTTGAAGAAGTCTATTACCTCAGGATCATCTCCTGTCAAACCACGCCCGATTTTGTCAAGTGGAATCCTCTCCCAGCCAGAGATAGGCCCCAATCTGGGGTCCTCAGTTGTCAGCTCTTTGGTGTCGGTATTGAAGTACTGGTTATAACTTCGGAACTCCTGTTCATGATGTTCGTATACCTGGACGCGCCACGCCGATGGAAGGGGGCCGAGGAGGGCCTGGGAATCTTGTAGGTCGTAAACAAAGCCATAGCTAAGGAAATGGTAGGTCCCATTGTAGGCAGGGCGAAGGATGAAAGGTCGATCGCAGCCAAGAATGACGCAGACCACGTCGCCTGGGCTCATTAGGATGCGACCAGTTTACTCGTGAGACAGGGGTTCTTACCAGGTTGACACGTAGGTGGACCGAGACCGATACTTCCTCCTGCAGTCTTGAAAAGCGAACGCCCTTGACATCTTTTGAACATAATATCATCAAGGTAATCTCCGAGATCCAGGCGACTTTTCGGCTGAGTGGCAGTCGAAAATATTTTACTTCGCAAATATCTCTTCAATTCTGCCAAGGTTGGCCAGCCCTCTTCAATTGGATGCCTTTCACGGATACAGTATTGAAACAAAGTAATGGCGTATGCATCGAAAAGAGAACCCCCATCACGGTATGCGGAACTGAAGAGATCGTCGGGTTCCCAGGACCGGATAGTTCTGAGTGCTCCGACTCCACTCTCGGGGGCCCAGCCACCAACGGACTGAATGGTGTCGAAACGAATTCCCTTGACCACGAGTTTGTCTGGCTTCTCATACTGGTATTGCAGCTCTGAACAACCAGACGCCAATTGATGAGCTGAGATATAGCCGTAAGAAGGCTCTGGGTAGATATCAGGAACCCAAGAGGGAGCTTGGATGGTCCTTTTATCTGGAGTGCAGCCAAATAGGTCCCACCGGCGAGTTGTCTTTATGTTGATGAGAAATGTTTCCTTATAAGCATCTGCAACTGGCTTTTCATAGTTGGGAACAATTTCGGCCAAGAACTTGGGAGGCGTTAACGCTAGTATACCATACACCTTGTCATGAGGATCGAGGCATGACCGGCCGCCGTGTCGCTTCAGAATTTGGGCCAAAGGTCTCTCAGTGCCATTCACAATGGCAGTTCTCGCCATTCCTAAAGAAGTTCGACCTTTAGGTATTGTTTTCTTATCCAAAATGCACTCGACTGCGCGACGGAAAAGAGCCCATGATATAACGGCACTGCCGGCGTGAACTATGGTCAGGCGGTTGGCCAGCACAATCTCTTGCACTGTCCAGACCCGTGTGAACCAAGGCCGGCTTACAAGGTCTTCGATAGCCTCCCACTCGTCAAGTTTAAATGGAAGGTCGACATCAATGTCATACCACGTTGGCTCGTCGGCATCCGGCGATGTGAGTCGGAACCCATCGAGAGTGGTCTCGACTTGCGCACCCACATGGGCCAAGAGTGAAATCGCAGTAGAGCTGTCGTTTTCTTCAGGTCCAAGCCAGACGACGACGCGGGTGGTCAAGCTGTACATCTTGGAAAGGCATTTCACTGCCACGGCTTTTTCATCGGGGTCTTTTTGGTTGATACAGATGACATCCACCCAGAGAGCTCGTGGGTTATCCTCGTATCTGAGATGATGGAGAGCTGAAGCGAGATTCGGACCTAGCTTGACCGAACCAATGGTTTCTCCACTGGAGGTTTCGACAAAGGCCGGCTCAGGGTCTTCCTGGGAACCCCAGACATATGAGAGGCAGTCAAAAGCTGGTTCGCGGGCCCATATCTCACTATCTGGTTCGAGGTCGTACACTGAAGGGTCCATTTTGGGGTCTGGATGAATCCATGTTGTCTGAAACTCCTCCCCGTCTTCATCGTCATCGGCTGAGCCCTCGACGCTACCCTCGGCATTTGAGTCATCCTCAGGGTCATAACAAAACAGGTATCTGCCTTCAGGAGTTTCGAAGACTTCCCAGCCAGACGAGACGGTCTTCTGCAGCTCTGAGCGCGAGAGGCGAGTTGACTTCTGCTCCTCGGGTTGCTTTAGGAGCACATGCGAGATCTGCATTCGAATTTCATCGCCAAACTTGCCGGGTAGAAGGTGTAGGAGGCGAATTTCGTCTGGAGAGCTAAGCGGAGTGTGTTTGTAAGGGCCGATCTTATCAGCCCTCTCCATCTGTCGCTGCTTTTCGCTCATGCTGGAGAGTGGTTTTGGTGAAATGGCCGAATGGGTTTGAAGCCAACGGAATGACCATAAGAAATGCCCCCATGCCCAGCCTGATGCCTATATTATGCAGCCCAGCCCAGATGTGATGAGTAAACCCCGCACGCCGTGGATGCTTGCAGCCGGGCTTTGGTAGTGATGTAAGCGCGAGTTGGGCAGGGATCATTCCCACGAACTAATACAAGACTGTGAGACTCAACCAGCCCATCAAACAAAGCTAGAGCTAAATAGCATTCAAAAATGCTCTTGTGGTTGATACTATTCATGGTTTATTAAGACTCTATCTACCCTAATCCCTGACAGGAACTTGGGTGATTGGACGTGAAGAAGGCGGTGTATAATCTTCACCTAATTGGCTTGTATGTCAGGGAGACTCTCACAATGTTGGATCTATGAGAATTGTATCTGGTGATGCAGAGTACTTGCTTCCCGGCCGAGTGGAAACAATTTTGCGTCTTTAGTGCTGGCGTGCATGTGAACCAGCATCTCGCTCCACGTGGTGCGTGTGGATGGCAATCCTGGCCCTTCTTTGCATACAACTAGACCACCCTGCCAACCCAAATTTTGAAATGGCACGCATAACCGTTGATTGTCGATGAAAGATAAGGCGTATTTCGCCTCGGGTTTCGCTGAGTCGAAGCCTTTGCGAGCGAGCCGATCCGGGCCAGTATCTAGAGCCTTTGATGATGGTGGCACAACAAGGCGACAAGTGAGAAAATGATAATCTATCTATCTTTGCCCTAGTATCCAAGCCCATTTTTGCTCTTGCCGCACAAGGGGGGACTTGTCCTTGAATCCAGCCTAGAGTCTACTGGACTGGACTGTAGAAGAACAGGGGTTTGAGAAATCTTCGCACAGGCTAGCAGGTAGCGATATAGCCGATCTCCACTGTGCCAGGCGCCGTCCTCAACCGCTATCAGTCTCCATATTTGCCTCCTCGTATTAATCGCAGCACAACCCCCAACTGTTCAACATGCGTCTTTTCTTAGGCTCTTCGTCTTCCAATATATTTCGACGACCCGTGTTCGCATTGTGAGTTCAACTATTTCTTTTTCTCTGCAAGCCTCTCGCCTCGTGTGCTTCCCGATAAGCCAAGCCGGGCCGTGACTCCGCGATGAGTCTTTCCGGGCTAAACGAGGAACGGCCTGGTCGGCTTTGGCTGGTCGGCTTTGGACAAACGACGCGTCTCCCCTCCTCCCCGTGTTCCCATGAGCAGCCAGGCGCAACGGCGATTGGCTTGGCTTACAGTTGCGTCGCCTCTCTTTCCTCCTCGGTTTACGCTGTAACCCACCCGGGGGCTCCATCTCAGACATGCAGTGCGTGCCTATCACTGCTGGTACGGGCTCTTGAATCATTCCGGGGAGCATTGCGACCATTGCGGCCATTGGTCGCCTTTGGTCGCCTCGCTCGGTTCCCGCCGAGCCTCCCAACTCTCTGAAGCCTCCTTATCGGCTCCACCCCCGTGGTGGTTGGCCGATTTATGCTTGGTGTGGTATGGCGGCGTTTGCCATGCCTGCCCAGCGAGTGCTCGCCTCGCTGTTGGCCGCTCTGATCCATCTGTTCTGATCCATCTGTGGTGATACCCGGTTGGGCGAGGCTTTCCCTTCTCTATCCGTATTGGTTTTGTTTTCTTTGAGTTTTAGTCGGGCTCTGACTCAACTGGCCGGGTCGCGCCCGGCTTGCTTGGGAGCCCGCCCCCGATCGACCTCGACCAAGACACGCGCATCCTCGGGATGGCTTTCCCTCGTGATCATGACCGTTACGATATCCCATCCTATCCCCTTTTCGAGTTGGCATTACTCATGTTGCCTTAATCTCCCGCCTGCCTGCGGGAACTAGTCCACCCCAACACCCGGTGACCTCCCTATCAGGTTCCAACCTTATTTCCCCCGTCCGCCGACTCAGGCGTAGCACTTTGCCACCCCGCTCTTACAGTTACCAACCCGTCCTACTACACTGGAAGCCCAGATTGCAACTATTCCCAACATCACCCTCGTACAGATTTATACTTGTGTCTCATCGCCACCAACAACATGGATGCTTACTCTATATGTTGCACTAGTCCTTCCACGCGCAGTTCTTCCAAGATCTACCAGGATCTCAGGTCAATTCGCCTAAGCAGCCACCTGGTCGATCTCGACCAAGATCAACTCTTGAAGAAATTCACCAAGATGGAAGGATTTGAACAGGTACGAAACGCCATCATTATGGTACCCCGGTGGATTTATTGTTTTAAATTGGGTCTATGAGTTGGGGTGGTGTATGAGGCACATACATCTTATGGCATCCCTTATCATTCCCCGCCGCCAAGATGGGTTGTGTTACATCGCTGACATGATTTGACAGCGAACCAAAGGCGGGCTTGCATCAAAACCGCACGTCGCCGTTATTGGCGCTGGACTCTCTGGTCTGCGATGTGCAGACATCCTCCTAAAGTATGGCTTTAAGGTCACCGTCATTGAGGCCCGTAACCGCGTTGGAGGTCGTTTGCATCAGCAGACGCTCCCTAATGGGCATCTGGTTGATATCGGCCCCAACTGGATCCACGGCACAACGGACAACCCTATGCTGGACCTTGCGAAGCAGACAAACACTGAAGTCGGCAGCTGGGACACTGGGTCCTATATATTTGATCATGCTGGCAACCCTTTCAATGTTGACGACGGAGAGGGGCACGCTACCCTAATGTGGGACATCGTCCAAGACGCCTTCAAGCACTCGAACAAGTCAAGTAAGGATATTCACCATGATGAAAGTCTGCACGACTTCTTCCTTCAGAAAGTAGTCGAGAAGATCCCGGATACTGAGGAGGATTACGAGAAGAAGCGGAAAGTCATTATGCAGATGTCTGAACTGTGGGGTGCGTTCGTTGGAAGTCCGGTTTTCTCGCAAAGCCTAAAATTCTTCTGGCTGGAGGAGTGCATCGAGGGAGGTAGGTCAAGATTCATTGCATGGGTGCTCTGAGGCGATTACTGATATCTGATTAGAAAATTTGTTCTGTGGCGGGACCTACAAGAAAGTTTTGGATACTGTCGCAAAGCCAGTCTTGAAGGGTGCTGAGATCAAATTCCAGACCAAGGTCGAGAGGATATCCTATCGCAGGGATCCTGAAGAGAAGGTAAAGATCCAGGTGGAGGGTGGGCAAACACTAGAATTCGACGATGTCGTCGTCACAACTCCCCTTGGATGGCTAAAACGAAATCTCGACGCCTTTGAGCCTGCGCTTCCGGCTCGCATGACCAAAGCAATCGAAGCCATTGGCTATGGCTGCCTTGAGAAGGTATTTCGTGTTGATATACATTGAATGTCACCCTACTGATCCGTCATGCAGGTCTACATTAGCTTCCCAAGAGCGTTCTGGCTTGCGCCAGAGGGTGAAGTCAAAAGGGTCCAGGGTTTTGTGCAATGGTTGTCGCCCAATTACGCTCCCGAATCAAATCCAGAGCAATGGAACCAGGAAGTTGTCGAACTTGCTAGTCTCTCCCCGGAAAACTCACATCCCACTCTCCTCTTCTACACCTACGGCGAGCAATCGCAATACCTTACCAGCCAAGTCGCGGGACTCTCAAGTAAGGAGAAAGACGATTTTCTCATGAACTTCTTCAAGCCCTACTACTCTCGACTGCCTCACTACTCAGAAAGCGATACCGACTGCGTGCCGACTGGCTGTATGGCCACGGACTGGCTCCACGATGAATTAGCGGGCTTCGGCAGTTACAGTAACTTCCAGGTCGGCTTGGAGAATGGGGACGATGATATCCGAACGATGCGAGAGGGTCTGCCGAACCAAGGCCTGTGGATGGCAGGAGAGCACACGGCGCCGTTCGTGGGGCTGGGCACGGCGACCGGTGCGTACTGGAGCGGTGAGTCGGTGGGTAGGAGGATAGCGGAGTCATATGGACGGACGAAGAGGAGGAGTCTTGGGCTAGGAAACCTGTAAAGCAGCCTTGCCCAGCGACTATCAACAAGTACCCATCGCGGGAGGGGAACTTGGCCTATTCAGCTAGAATCCAAGACAGATAGATTCGGACCAGAGCCACAGGGATGAGATACCTAGTTTAAACCGCTGTGGGCAGATGCTTGGCTTGTGGATGTAGATGCTCGCGTGAGCTGGTGTTGGTGATGGTCTAAGTTAGCTCCATTCGGAACCACCCAAATGTGGTTCCAGATGTATGTGGATGCGTGTGTCTGCTGTCTTCTTGCCCCAAGGTCAAGGAAAGCAAGAGACAGGAAGACAAAGGGTGGGAAGGTGAGTAGAAGGCCAAACTGTCTGCATCAACCAGCAATATTGCGACATGGTCTCCCAAAGCAGAGCAGCCAATCTGGCTCGACGACCCAAGCAGCCAACAAGGGACCCATGGCGCAGCCAACAAAGCAGTGGAACTGGTGGGTAGTCGCTGGCCATTAAGCCATGCATGCCCATGCCCCGAGCGACACCTCGTTCAGCTGTCAAGCGGACCGGAATGGGTGGTGGTGGTGTGTACCATGACGCCCATCAGGGATGCATTATCGATTAGGCGGTTGGACATCTGCCGCCACTGAGAGCCCGACGCATGGGTCAAATGATGCTCCATGACCGCCCTGAAGAGGAAAGAGTCGGGGGCTCTCACGTCACTGCAGGCGCTAAAACACCATGCGCGGACCCCTGGAGGCGAGTCACGAGCCTATGCTTATAGCGGTCCTAGCGCTGGGCCTCCACCACATCACCCGCCGCTTGGAAGCCTAGACCATCCGCTGTGTCCCCCCAAAGTCCCCTCCTTCGCGGGCGCTCCACTTGAATCGTGTTGCGCCGCCTCAGCCATCCATGCCGTTCTGGCCGTGACCCGACTCTTTGGGACTCTCGACAACCCTTGACTTTCGTCAACCAAACGACTTTATCTCCCGTCCTGAGCTGCCGCAGCCACGGCCGTTTTATCTGCGCTCTTCTCGCCACTGTTTTTCATACCCTATCGGCCCCCGAACCCTTTCAACCAGCCTCGCCTGAACCGTCCATGGCCTTCCGTCCCCTCTAATCATGCCCTACGGCCCCGCATCTGGCCGGGGGTCTACTGATAGCACGCCGACGCCGGCTCTGCCTAGAGGTTGACACCGTCGACTACTCACGACACGAGCCGCTGACCGTCTCTTTCTTCCATCTCCCGACTCCCTCATTTTCGTCCTCGGCTGCGAGGGCAGCCATCGCCATCCCCCTATCCCTCCGACTCGAGACCCCTTCCTGCCAGCACCATGGCGATGTTCTTCCAGTCGTTCCAGAGCTCCTCCATGCCCAAGAGGCTGCTCCGGTATGCCTTGTCTAGGCTGGAGCTCCTCGACGCCGAGGCGCTCGATATGGAGAACCTGGACCTCGCGCTGGGCAGGAACACAGTTTTCGAGTTTCGCGATGTTGGGATCAAGCTAAAGGTACCAACCCGCAGCCTCGACGACATGTTGATAACGCTAACATCCAGTGCAGAAGCTCGAGAAGCTGCTTCAGCTGCCGGCCACGTTCAAACTACAGAAGGCCAAAGTCCTCCTCCTCCGAGTCACCGTCCCGATGGACTTTTACACGAGCCCTATCACCGTCGAGATCGATGGCGTTGATATCGCCCTACAAATCCTAGGAGCCGAGCCCAAGTCGAGTCGCACACCCGGCACTAAGACACCCGAGGACATCACCGTCGTACCCAATACAGTCGATCTAGCACAGTCTTTCCTCGAGACACAACCATCCTCAGAGCGCCGGAAGCTTGAAGATGCCCTTGCGGCTGAGACCCAGGACCTCGGTGCCTCCGTCGCGATGAGCGATGATGGAAGCGAGGAAGAGTCGACATTTGGTACGGGCCAGCCGCTTTCGCTACCTGCTTTCCTCGCAGACTTCCTACAAGGCATCGTCGACCGCATGCAGGTTAGGATAAAGGGTATCACGTTCCAGCTGGACGTTGAAGTGCCCGTCGAGCCAAACTCTCCGGCCACCGAACTAGTGTCGTTCCAGATCGCTCTCGAGGATATCGATGTCGAGGGTGTTACTGCCCACTCCCAAGAACAGGATGGATCCCCCACCATAGTGCACAAGGAAGGCAAGCGTCATGTCTCCTTGTCAAATGTTCGAGCATACCTCATTTCAGAAGCGAACGTCTTTTCCGCGCTGGCGCGATCTCCATCCATGACATCCCCTTCCATCGCCTCCAGCCCGGTCATGACGAGGAATCCTCCTTCCCGTCAAACTACCACTCTATCACAAGGTAGCTTCAATGACGAGCCTATGGCGTCATTGCAGGAGAGCTTCAGGGGTCGTCTTGACGACCCTGATGATTCCTACGAACCTGACTATCCCCTTGGCGATAGCGAGGAGGCGCTTGCTATCCCATATGAGCTTTCCGACCCCGCAGATGACGAGCTCGATGATAGCCCGGCCACTCCTAGAGCCTCTATGTACCATGATTTTAACACCATGGCCCTTGGGGATCCCGAAGAGGAATTTCTTGAGGAACCACTTGAGGACGCTATCGAGGACGCTATCGAGGCGCCTTTGTTTCACTCGACGATGGGTCTCGATCACACCTCACACTCTGCAGCACTTGAGGATGAGATGCCACAATGGGCAAGCATCGAACAGGAATCCAGATCAGCTCCGACGGTGGATTTGCCATTCCGCCCAGCTTACACGGATGCGTTGAGGCCACCCTCCCCTGATCAGCACCTGGGCCGCTCCACCTCATCCAAAGGTAGTTTTGGGGTCGACTCAACCGGTGATCTCGCTGAGTCCCATGTATACACGCACGAAGAAGCCGAGAGCATGTACATGAGCGCGTTTTCCCAGAACGACCCTCAGGCCTCGACGGCCTTGCCACCTTCCACCTCACAACATACTCTTCCACCACTTGATTCACCTGAAGAGCTAGCGAGTTCAACAACAACGGAAATGAATCCAGTTGTGGAGGAAGTGAAGCCAGCTGCAGAAGAATTGAAATCGTCAACGGAGGAAATTAAACCAGTAGAAGATGTGGTAGAGCAAAGCAAAGAAGAGGACCTGGCCCCCGTGGCCGAACCGCAGACACCTCGAGCAGTTATGCCTGGCGGTTGGGACGATGACGCCGATGATTCTCCTCCACAGAATCCTATCGATTCCTCAACTTTAAGGGATCGGTCACCTGGAACTCCTGTACAGACAGATTCCCAAACAGAGACCTCAGACAGCGACACATCTTCGCCTGCCTTCTCGAGGGCCTGTATTACTGATCTGGACCCAGAACACCCACGCACGCCGGTGAAACCACAGGACGAGGTGCCTACGCCAAAAGGCCCAACCCGACTCGTCAAGGAGATCTTCAACCTCAAGACCATATCGATATATGTACCATCTCAACATCAGCATATTCATGTCCATACCGCATCATCCGACTCGATAGCCCAGCTATCTCAATCTCTTGGTCGTTCCGTATACCCCCAAGCACCAGGTGCATTTTCGGTCCATGGTGCCTCGTCTACGCTGCCACAGAGCCCCCCGGCGTCGGCTACAAATGCAGATAACACGCTTGAGGTAGCTCTTTCCCCCATTAGCATTAATTTTGATACGTCTCTTGGTTTCCTGCTTGCGATGGTCGTTGGCAAGTTACTCGAGGCTGTCAAGGACAACAAGCCACCCGCTACTGCACAAGACGATACAAAGCAAGAACCTGAAAAGAAGGCACTAGATGTCAAGATCACACTTGATGAGATCAAACTCAATTTTCTTAACAGGCTAGGTGGGGTTTCGGATACCCCCGAGCGTTACTTGGATCCAACGGCATTTATTTTCGATGAGGAGGTGCTCCTGAGCACAACACTTCAGAATCTGACAATATCGATGTCCCCTACCCAAATTGCGTCAAGGAGAACTAGTCGAGAAAAGTCTACGCCCCAGCCAGCCACCTTGACCAAAATAGACATACAGAAATTCCGTTTTGGATACGCAAACGATGATATTATCTCGTTTGACAGTGGCAGGCCAATGAGCACTTCAGTCCGGGACACTTTCCTGTCGTCTGGTACAGACATTGGTATCAAGATTCTTCAGTCGGGTGACAACATCAAAACCGATATCGAAACACTGCCTCTTGTGGTTCAGGTCGACTTGCAACGACTAGATGAGACCTTCAGTTGGTTTGGCGGACTAAGCAGCTTCCTGAACATGAGCGCTTCGATTGCGTCCAGTCCTTCGCCCACGCCGAAGCCAACGGTAGTTCCACAGCAGAAACCCCGAGGTGTCCGCTTCGATACACCAATCGATCCTGGTGACAAGTCTGCTGCTTCGGAAAACAAAGTAAACCTCAGGATTGGAGGCGCCTTGGTGGAGCTTGTTGGAAGAGACTGCAGCGTCGCGGCTGAATCAAGCGCCATCAAGCTAGTCAGCCGAGAAGAGGGAATTGGCATGGCTTGTGGGGTGATGCGAGTTTCCGGGCCATTCTTGAAGAACTCTCAAGCCGATCCCGCTATCAGCACTGAGATCAGCGGTGTCCGCATGGATTTCTTGACGGCGCCTCAAGATAAGGACCTTGAGAGACTTCTAGAACTCATCATCCCTACTAAGGTCAAGTTCGATCATGGCAATGACGAAATCATGGTGGATACACTCTTGCGTCAGAGAAGGAAGGGTTCTGTTTTGAGGGCCTCAGTCGATGCGGTCAATGTCCGTGTTCAAAACATGGCCCAACTCTCGGTTCTTCCGAACCTTGGAGAAGAAATCGCAAAACTCTCGACAGTCGCCAAATATCTGCCAGAGGATGATAGGCCAGGACTCCTGACCCTGGGAAAAATCCAGAAGGTGGGAGTGAGTCTGGATTTTGGTGGCAAACTTGGACATTTGGGTGCCGAAATTAACGACTTCAATGTTGGGCATATAACGATGCCATCGCTTGTTGCCATCGCGATCCATGGTATTTCTGTCAAGAGGAACAAGTCTGAAGAATTGGTCGGCAGTTCGACATTCGCCCTCCCTGAAATCCCCTCCCGAGGACCTGTCATCATGGCCAGAATGATTGGGGACGAGATCGAGCCCGTCATCAAGTTGAAGATGCAGGATCTGAACATTGAGTACCGAGTTCCCACTATCATGGATCTTTTGGACCTAGGCGAAGATGCAACTCCACAAGATTTCGAAGCCAGTCTTGCCGCATCCGTTGCGAGCCTCGGAGATCAAGCGCACCATGCTCTGGCACGACAGCCAGGCTCCCCTGGATCCGAGAAGACGAAGCCTGGAAAGCCAATGACTTTGGATATTGGTTTCCGAGATTGTTTGATCGGCCTGAATCCCCTGGGACAACCTTCAAAGATGGTTATTGCACTGACGGACGCCCACCTTGTCGTCGTACTCCCCAAGGATGTTGACACCAATGCGGTTCTGAACATCAACAAAGCCTCCATTCTACTCGTTGATGATGTTTCTCAGCTTACGGATGATGATTTTCCTATCACCCAGCGACCTCGCGCATCGTCTTCGACCTCTCGACAAGTGGCCAACATGTGCGCGCGGGGCTACGTGGACATTTGCTACATCTCGTCCGCGAAAGCAGTCGTGGATATCACAGCCGGTGAAGATGGCGAGAAACGAGTCAACGTTGAACTCAGAGACGATCTTTTGGTCTTGGAAACCTGCGCAGATTCTACGCAGACGCTCATCTCACTGACTAACGCTCTGAAACCACCAACGCCGCCCAGCAAGGAGAACAAGTACCGGACCAACGTAATCCCTGTCCAAGATCTCCTAGCTTCCATATCAGCTGAGGCCTTCGGGAAGCCGGAGGGGGAGTATGACTTCGACCAAGACTTTGCTAGTGCCCAAGAATTAGCAGGCAGTGGTTCAGATGTCGACTTCGCCACCGACAGCCCATTACAAGTTGATTCACAGTTTTATGAGGATGAGCCAGTTGCAGAGGAACTGTTCGATGCTACGAGTAGCTCCATTCTATCTCATGGAACGACGATGAAAGATACCAATGAGGGTGTTCTATTGACAGGTTTTGATCCGTCGTCACTAAACCCAAGCCAAGACCCCGAGGACGCAGATGACCTTATCATTCACGAAGACTACTATGAACGCGACTCGTCGAAGGATGGCAAGGCCAAGGTGTGGAACTCGAACAAAAACACTTACGACCGGGCCCCTGCAGACCTAGTGAAGCGCAGCCCCTTGAACGTATCTGTTCGAGATGTCCATGTCATATGGAATCTCTTTGATGGCTATGACTGGTCGCATACTCGGGATGTTATCACCAAGGCTGTTCAGGATGTGGAAACCAAGGCATACGAGCGCCAAGCACGATCTGGTCAGGCCCATGTGTATGAGGAGGAACTGGAGGACGAAGAAGCCATTGGGGACTTCCTCTTCAATTCCATCTATATTGGCATCCCAGCGAACCGCGATCCTCAGGAACTATCCCGGGCGATCAACGAGGGCCTCAATGACAATGCAACCGAGACTGAATCCGTTGCGACTACGGCGTTTACTTCAACGACGAACCGAACCGTGCGCTCCCGCCAGTCGAGATCAAAGCGGCTCAGGCTCAAGCGCAGCAGGCATCACAAAATCACGTTTGAACTCCAGGGCGTGAACGTGGACCTGATTGTATTCCCGCCTGGTTCTGGGGAGACGATGAGCAGCATCGATGTGAGGGTGAACAACTTGGATGTTTTTGACCACGTCCCAACATCAACCTGGAAGAAGTTCGCAACCTATGACCAGGATATGGGAGAGCGCGAGATGGGCACAAGCATGGTTCATCTCGAGCTACTTAACGTCAAGCCACAACCTAGTCTCGAGGCCTCTGAGATTGTTCTGCGAGCGACGCTGCTGCCTTTGAGACTGCATGTTGATCAGGACGCTCTGGACTTCATCACTCGATTCTTCGAGTTTAAGGACGATAATGTGCCTGTCCACTCTTCCCCGAGCGACGTACCATTTCTCCAACGTGCCGAGGTCAACGACGTACCCGTGAAGCTTGACTTCAAGCCGAAGCGGGTAGACTATGCGGGACTCCGATCCGGCCACACGACCGAGTTCATGAACTTTATCGTGTTGGAGGAATCTAGATTAGTCCTACGGCATGTCATCATCTACGGTGTCTCTGGTTTTGACCGACTCGGCAAGACGCTGAATGACATCTGGACGCCTGAAGTTAAGGCCAACCAGCTTCCTGGTGTTTTAGCCGGCTTAGCCCCTGTGCGCTCGATCGTCAATGTCGGCAGTGGTTTCAAAGACTTGGTGGAGATCCCACTCCGCGAATACAAGAAGGACGGTCGGGTCATCCGCAGCATTTCAAAGGGTGCCGCAGCTTTTGCACGGACAACTGGCACTGAGATTGTCAAGCTAGGTGCCAAGCTCGCCGTCGGAACTCAGTATGCTCTGCAGGGTGCCGAGGGCATGCTGTCGGAGCCACAGCAAGCCGAAGGCTCGTGGGAGGATGACGACTTGGACCCGGAGGAAAAGAAACAAATCTCTCTCTACGCCGACCAACCCACCGGTGTCATCTCCGGTATTCGCGGCGGATACCGCTCTCTAACTAGAGACGTGAACCTGGCACGCGACGCCATCATCGCTATCCCAGGAGAGGTCATGGGGAGTCAGACAGCAGGTGGAGCGGCAAGGGCAGTGTTGAGGCGAGCGCCGACTATCATCTTCCGACCGGCTGTTGGTGTCACCAAGGCCATTGGACAGACCCTGATGGGAGCGACGAATTCCATCGATCCCAACAATCGGCGTCGGATCGAGGAGGTAAGCATTATCCTTGGATTTTTTACTTGACATAGTGCTAACAGCTTGATAGAAATACAAGAAACACTAAACGGGATGACGAGATCCGGCAAGATCTCACTCATGAATGTCCTTTTTCAAGAGGATGGATTCTATTTACGACACAAACATACGGCGGAGCACCAGCGTTACGAATTACTCTACACTCTACACGGTTTTTGATCCTTGTCAGCTTGGTCCTTTTCTTACATGTCGATTTTTCTTGCACAGATAGCGGGTTTGGGTTGGGGCATCCGTCGCTTTAAGAATACAGTCACGCATCCATCCACGATAGATTGGCGAAAATGGAACGCCTCCTGATTACGTTGTGTACATGCGGAGGCCTTTGAAGAAGGCGGGCATGGGTTGTTTATTCGAGTCAGGAGTTGGATTTCAAGATTAGAACGTGGCTATTGTTGAAGGCAGGGGTTGTCAGCGTTCCTTGCTCTCAGAGGCATTTGGCAGGCAAATGTTTGTTTTCATAGATGATACCTATCCAGAATGATACCATTGTGATGTGATGTGTGGCGTCCCACGCAACGTCCTCTGTCCCCGTATATGCGCTCACCTGTCATCATAACCCCATTCTCACCACCGCCAACGCCTTGCTACCCCTTACAAACATGTTCCTCTAGAAGCGGTCATTGATTCCCTTCTCCGTCTCCAGCGCCTTTCTCTCCCTGTTTGCGTCGATCCACCACTTGTGGGACTCTTCGGTGCCGGTCCACTCCCCTTTGTCGTTTATCTCGTCCCAGGGCTTGGGGCTCAGGATGTAGTGGATATTCTTCACCTGGTCGTCGCGCCAGATAGGATCGTGCACGCCCTTCCACCGCAGCGTCTTGAGCGCATTGTAGATGTAGGGCAGCGGCACCCAGCGGCCGCGATACAGGTCCGACAGCAGCGACTGGTCGGCAAACTCCATGTTGGTGGCGTCGGCCTCCATGTGGGCGACGATCTGGTCGTACAACACGGCCGACGGGTTGACGACCTGCAGGCCGCCGTTCATGAAGCCCAGGGGCCCGACGGCTGGGTCGATGCCCTCGGTCTGCGCGGCGTCGGGCGTCGCGTGCTGGAAGGTGAAGGCGCAGTTGGCGGCCACCCAGTTCTTGGGGTAGTGCGGCTTCTTGAGCGGGTTGCACACGCAGGCGTGGCCGGCGGCGAAGACGCGGGTGCTCGTCTCGCGGGAGCCCGTCTCGCTGAGGGCGGGCGGGTCGAGCTCGAGCTCCATCAGCTCATCCATGTTGTGCAGCACGAGCATGTCCGAGTCGAGCTGGACGACGCGGGCGTACTCGGTCAGCGAGAAGGGCGTCAGCTTGCTCCAGCAGTCGTAGAAGCGCGGGTCGTTGGAGTAGTCGCGGCCCTTGGTCGGCAGCAGGTAGGGGATGTGCTGGGTGGCGATGCCGCGGGCGCGCAGGGCGGCGTGGCCCTCTTCGGGGAACGCATCGGTGTAGAGGGCGACGAGCGGGTAGCGCGAGTTGACACGCTGGAGGGAGTGGTGCAGCGTGAGGAGGCCGGAGAGGTAGTCGAGGTTGGTGATGAGCGTCGTCCAGACTGCGAGAGTAGATAAGCCAGATGCCACAAGCCAGGCCGCGGGAGGTGTTAGTTACCCTTGTCCGAGTCGACAACGCGTTTCCTCGCCTGTGATTCTGCCATTTCGGTGGTGAGTCTGGTTTCGATGCAGGAGACGAGCTGAGGAAGGTCTGTCGTAGGTGTTCAACAGCGGAGAAGATGTCGCCGAGTTGCGACAAATGGCTAGTTCCGGGTGGGGAGGGGTTCAACGCCGAACGGGACCCGGAACGGAGGTCTCAGTGCGCGGAGCTTAACCGGAAACGACGAAATGGAATAACGGGAAAAGTATGCAGACATTTTATTCAGTCATATCGGGCCCTATCAGGCCCGTAGCTTCCTGCTATTGAGCAATTGGTGGTTGAACACAGCGTTCAACATCAATCGCAGCGTTGTGCGACGGATGTCGATGGCTCATGGCGGGGCACATTTCGCGAAGCTGTCATGACGCAATTGATAATTAGCGACCTAAATCGGAGGTGCCAGTTAATATTAGTCTCCCTCACTGAATGTTGAGACGTTTACATGCAACTCCGCAATCACCAAAACGGTGCACATTCGCTTCAGGTTTTGTTCTCTTGGAATATTCCTGTACTTTTTATCTGCTTCGATTGCGGCTTGCTCCCTCCCAGTACTGTTCGCAAGAGAGAGGGGCAGCTTGGAGAAGCAGTTGACAAATCATGACCGAAAAGCATGTGCTGCAAGGCAAGCTCTAAAAGGCGAGCTCTGCAAGGCAAGCTCTAAAGCTTGCGTTATCGTAATTCGAGCCCTTCGATAAGGTAAGTCATAACCACCGGACCGGTCCCATGCAGCTTGAGCGGGACTGTGCCCAGAGCAGCGAGACCCGGGAGCATATCAGCCGTGTAAGGACGTGCTTGCGCTGTCAAACGTAGCCTTAGGCCTTCAACCTCCGGGTAATTCAGGGAACGGATCTCCCCGTTGCATCCCTACTTAGCTGTTGTGATGGTCAGGCCAATCGCGATAGGTGGTCCGCTCCCCCAATGAGACAGGGCTCCTTGGCCTCGTGTGTTGTATCGCAGGAGCTTTTGCCTATAAGCCACCGTCCGGACATGTCGCCGCGAGTTGAAGAGGGGGGGGAGGCTATAATAATCGGATCACCCGGCTTCCTACTCTGCATGATGCGAATGCAAAACAAGAGCAGTCAGAGCATTGCATATGAGACCGGGTCGGGGCCACGCCAGTCACCGCAAGACTGATGCCACTGCGACGAAATGTCAAGGCGCATGACGGAAAATACAGGGAAACAAGTGGAGTGGAAGAGTGGTTCTTGAGAACGGCGTCCAGCGAGATAATGCAAAGATGAGGCCTGACGAAGCTCTACAATCTAGGGGCCAGATACGCTCAGATACGCCCCAATCACGACGGGTGGAATGGCAAGCCGTAAGGGATGGATCCTGTACCTGTACTACGGAGTACATGGCCAGGTGATGGACGGGATGGACGGGATGGGACGAGCTGCCACGATAGTGGTGTAGGAAGGAGGGGTAAGCGTACAAGACCGTACGAGCTTTGGATCCTTCTTTTGCCGGCCTGTCTGTCGCGAATCTGGGAAGAAGAAGACTGGGAAAATATCTTCAATTGTGTCGGGTGCGTCCCGGAGCCGTTGGATTTGAAATTCGAAGCCGTCGGATGGTCCCGAAGATGGACAATTCAGGAGTATCGGAGGCCCTGCCGACGCTTACCAGTAGTCTGTGACGGAGCTTGGTCGGTGAGGAGTACGTACCTTTCTGTTGAGTCGGTGATTTTAGGTTATTTTCGGTCATTTAGGCGCTAGTCACGGTGAGCCTCCTTCACCTCGCCCTTCTCCAAGTGATACCAGTTCGCCCAGCACGCCAATCTCGGTGAGGCGACCAGACGGCGAGACCCGGGGGCCTGGCTAAGCACAGTTCAACAGTTTCATGCCCCGTTTCCAAAATAGCCCGGTCCGGGGTGGGCGTTGAGGCAGCACCAGGAAATGGCCAATTTCAACAGAGCTTTGCTGTAGTCTCGCTGAGATATGCATATCTACTCCTAGGCGGTGTTGGAATGGATCAGCGCCCCCCCCCCCCTACCAACTCAACAAGAATAGGGCACCCGCACGAGTAACACACGTGCTTCCACCCCTGGACGTTGGCGGACTCCCAAGCCCGGCGGGCGCTGCCGTAGGCGTAGGCGGTGTCGCTTGTCGTGCTGTGCAGGGCGGCAGCCAGGAATCGAGCAGTACCGAAAAGAATGTACATGGCAACACCATCCCCAGAAATAAGGAATGACTCTAGAAGTCGCCGACGACGGAGACGACAGTCGGGCGAGATGGGAGGATCTCCGAAGATGGGCCTCGTAACTACGAAGGATCAATTAGATATTGCTCGTCCCTCATTGCCGATATCGCCAACAGCAGTCGGTCCCGGTGGTCCGCGGCAATGGCCCAGCAGAGCACACTGCCGACGGGAATATCGCCGGTACTGGGGAGAAAGACACAGCGTGTGTGCCTGGGCCAGGCCACCAAAGAGAGTGGGTGGCAGCGAGCGTCCCCGGCCAAAGGGGACTCCCGAGCAACCGAGATGGCGGGTTCCTGAGTCCCGTGGATTACAGGCCTTGGCCTGCTGTGTTTGCTGCTGCGGACGTGGGGACCGAAGGGAACCCGAAGGAAGCGCCCTGTTCGGTATTCGGTGTCACGGCTCGCCCTGGAGCTCGAGCTTGGCTTGCTTGGCTTCTGAGTTTGTGGGCGCTGCACAGCTCTGCTCCCCAAATGACCCCAGTCGCCATGGACCCCAGTGCCGTGCCGACAAGCGGCGTTAGCTTGGCTGCCGCTTTTGATGAGGATTCGGGAGGACCCTTTGAAGGTTTGACGTTGAGAGAGGCCGACGGGGAGATAGAGGTGAGTCACGGGTTTCACCTTGATTCGATCTCGAGCCTCGATGTCGATTGTTACGCGTCCCCCATCGTGGCTTAGCAGTGTTGTTTGAGCAGGTCAATCGAGCTTCTGAATCATCCTTGACGGCAAATCTCACAGCTCAGCTCGGACACCCCCACCACCTTGGCCAGATCTTCCACCGTTCCCCTGCCGAGCCCAGATTGATCATCAGAGAAACATGGGGGGACAGGTGCATGCTGTGAGCTCTGTAAAGCGGCGCTGCTCCACTTCGCAGTGAGTGGCCTGCCATCCCGTTGAAGCTTTCTCAACGAGTTCCAGTTCCAGCTCCGTTTGTTCGCTTTTGCGAATTTCGACGGAGAGGGGGCCAAGAAAGGACGAGGCATGTGCCGTGGCAGGTACAGTGCAGTACGACAGGCATGTATCGTGCATAAAAGGGCTTTGGAGATGACGCCACCTTGATTCGTGTCTCGCTGGTAAATACAGATTAGTGCAGAGGAACGTGGTGGATAGAAAGAAGGACAGCTAGGCACGTGGCGATTCCCTAGTTCCAAGTTTCTTTCGACTGTCGAGGCTGGGGCGTGGACTGGCGAGGCCTGGTGTCACGGACCCTGAACGAGGCGGACGAGCGAGCATGGGAGACCTGGGAGACCTGGAGATTTGGAGATTTGGTCTAGATGACGCCCTCTGCGCAGCAGCGAGAGCTCCGTGGCGGGCGGGACTGAGACACGCCTTTCCTTGCCCAAGTGGGAGCGGGAACTGGAGGAGGGTTGGTCGCCAGTGCAAGCCCCGAGCTGGAGGTCCCGAGGACAGGGCGGCGCCGCGGGCAGGGCGCGCTGATTGGAGCTCAACAGGGGCTTCCCCGCCGCGTAGTGGCCTGGTCGCTGCGGCGCGGTGGGGATTGGCGTGCATGGCGCGTGCGTGCGTGTGTGCGTGTGTGCTTGTTTGCTTGCGCAGGTGTCGGTCAGTGAGCAGGTTGCGGTACGGGTAACTCGACTGCATCGACGGACCCTCCACGTCCCCTTCACGTCCCTCCACGTCCCCTGTTTTCTCCCCTGTTTTCTCCCTTGCGCGGACCTGGCCTGGCTCGCGCCGGGTGATGCGTGACGGGTGACCACCCTGAGGAGCTGGAGGCTGGAGCGATTGCCTGATGGTTTCCTCTAGTGGGTGTGTAGGTAGGTAGGGGAGGTAGGGGAGGTAGGGTAAGTAGGTCACCAAGCAGAGCTCGCTACGTGTGCCCCCCGGTGGTAGCAATGTGTAATAGCGAAGGAGGTGGAAGTCCGGACCGAGATGGAGTATGGATGGAGTATGGATAGTATCCCGTCACCCAGTCACACCCCCCATTCTCCATCTCTCTCTTTCCGACCCCGTCGCCATAGCCCATCCTTGGCCCAGGTAAGGTAGGCAGGTACACTAGGTAGTTCCATAGTCGTGCGGACATGTATATCTAGAGCTCCCAGTCTTGTCCCGTCCCGTCTGGTTTCCCCCTTCCCCTCCCTCCGTCTTATCCCATTCCAACTCATCTTGCTCTGCCACTCTTATCTACTGCCATTCCCATTGCAGTCCCATTGCGGTCCAATCTCCCCCATTGACCCAGCTGCCAATTCCGCGACTCTTATCAACGTCACGTCTCCCGCATCGCCTGATTGCCATTGCCCCGCCATCACCGCCGCGGCATACCTACCTACCTTATAAGCTTGGGTCCCCGGCCAGTCTGCTGCCCGTCTTCCACACACAACCAACCCAACCACCATCACAATGTCGAGAATCACCGCTCCCGTCTCAAAACTGTCCCGCGCCATCCTGGACTCCCAGCGTAGTGCTGGCGCAGTCCTGATGCCCAAGTACGACGAGCTCCTGCGCACCCGCCGCGCCGACGAGGTATGATTCACTGCACCGGGATTGACTCGAAACTCGAATTCCATCCTCCTCCCACTATCACCAACACCACCACCACCACCACCACCAAACACCTCCGCTAACTCTCTCCCAGTCCCGTCACCTCACCACCACCCACCGCCCTACTCCCCAGCCATCAATCGCAGGCCGCCCCAGGCCCCTGATGCAGGGCTTCCACTCATCCACCGCCACCAAGGCTCCCGCCGCCCACCTCGACACAACCATCCTCCCTCCCCTGCATCCGCTCCCCGTCACCTCGGAGCCCCTTCCCCGCATGCCCCTGCTCCCGGACAACTACGGCGCCTACCACGCCTCGCTCTCCGACGCCGCCGACCTCGGCGCCCGCTTCCACCCCGGCGCCATCGTCGCCTCTGACCCCGACAACGTCATCCCCGGTACGCCCCTCGCTACTGTCGAGGGCGTCACCATGGACGGTGTCGAGCTCAAGTTCGCCCACGAGCAACCCCAGGACCACGACAAGAGCACTTTCATGAGCGACATGTTCAACGGCATGTTCGAGGATATGTTGGGCCCCAAGAAGAAGGCCGCTTGATCGTCAGCCCACCATGACCAGTGCGAAATTGTCACGATAGGGGGTGTTATGCCAGGGTTACGGTCTTTATGATAACCGACCTTGCTGGAATTGGGGATATAGCGTTGTAATTGCTTCCATGTCTGCGCCAGTGTTGCTGCTACGCACTCTAATAGTCTACCTATGCTCGCACTCGAGCTACAAATAGTCTTCATTATCTGGACAACTCACAAAATTTCAATATTGATTGAGAGTTCCAAAGAGAATTGGCCAAAAATAAATCTTCAAATATCCATTTCCCAGCTGGTGCTACCTAATATTTTGTGCCATGTGTAATCTGGTTGTTTGGTGTGATAGTTGTTATGTTGCATCTATGGTATCATCTCTCGTAACACCTCCCCATCCACCATTCCTTTTTTTCCACTGGCTCCATCCCACATCTCCTCCCTGTCGCTCTCAGTCTCTCTTTTACTGTCGTACAAACTAAATAACCAAACCAGCTAGTCCATTCCCTGTCCAGTCGCCGCCCTATCCTCCATCCATTACAATCTGCCTTTACCTCTTCTTCATCGACGGTCGGGGCTTGCACTCGTCGTTTTGGACCGGGTGCAGCATGACCTTGTTGGGATTGGACGGTGTGTTGTGTTGGTAACCCTTGCTCCAGTCATAGCTAATGGCATAGGCAAAGATGCTGCCGTTCTTGTTGAAGGTCGTCGATGTGATACTGCCGCCCACGTTGGGGTAACCCTTGAGACGGTGCTTGGCGTCCTTGTCCCAGAAGTGGAACGTACCGTCGGAGCCGGCCGTGCTGAAGGTGCCGTGGACGGGGTGGAAGGAGATGTCATTAACAGCATAGACGTTGGTGACGCTGTTCGCGGGGGGGTCGCGGTGGCACTTGAACGAGAAGTTGGAGCTGGACATGTTAGATCCTGTGTGGGTATATGGGGCAAGTTAGGGAGGAGCATACCTTGAATCCTTGTCCTCGACGTACTGAATCGCACATCGACCTTCGATACTGCCGATAGCGAAGCCAGCTCCGTCAGTGAAGCAGCTCACCACCCTCGTCTGCCACTTCAGGGGGCTCTGCAGCGTCTTGTAGAACTTGGTCGGGTTCTTGAGGTCGATGACGTTGATGTAGCGGTCGGCGGTACCGACAACGCAGAGGTTATCCCGGACATCCATCGTATAGACTCGCTCCTGGCACGTCACTGTTGCTGCAGGACCCTGCTGTCGGAGATCCCAGTACTTGACCGTCTTGTCCCAGGATCCCGACACCACCATGGGGCCGCTGCCGCTGTCGAAGAAGCGGGCGCATCGCACGGGCTGGTCGTGGGTGCCGATGACGATGTCTTGCTGCGAGGCGAGATCGCAGACCTTGACATTCTTGTCGGCGCCGGCCGAGGCGATCTTTGTTCCATCCTGATATCTGGGGTTAGCTCATGCATCCAACCATCTGTAGCTCCACCGAGTCCACCGAGTCCACCGAGTCCACCGAGTCCCCCGGAGAGCAGAGAAGAAAACTTACCTTGGAAAAGTCGACGTTTAGGACGGGTTGGGTGTGTTCGTAGGCGTGTCGGCCTTGGCTCTGGCCATTCTGGGCAATCTCGTAGATGCGGACCTTGTTATCCCAGCTGGAGATGGCGAGGAAGTCGGGGCCGTTCAACGCAGGGGAGAAGGCCAGGTCGGAAATGGCGTCAGTAGGAGGGTCCGACAGGGCGATGTCGCCCTTGAGATCGCCGACGGTATTGCTTGCCGACGCGCTCGCGCCGCCTCCAAAGAGTCCCGACATTGTTGCGGTCGAGGCGGAGAGGCAAAAGGGATCTGGCTGTTTTTTTTCGCGTCCGGGATGGGCGCAGACGAGACGACGGCAATCGACGACGGCGGGTTCAGTCGTGAGATTGGGTTTCGAGTCGCAAGAGTATAGTTGTCAAAGAAACGGGTTCGAACCGATCGTGGCGGATGGATGCGCCGGTGCTTTGTACGTAGAGGTTGATGAATAGGCACGAAGGCAGCTGTCCCAGCCTTTCCAACGCGAAGCTCGGATTGGTTCTTTGTCCGTCACCGCGCCAGGTGAAAAAACGCCTAGGCGTACCCCTGTGCCTGCCTAAGGCCACTCCCCGCAGCCCCATCACCATAAAAATTCAAACCTGAGCTCGGCCTCTCTCTTTTTCTTTCCTTCTTCACCACCCTCCTCGTTCAAAAAATCGCTATTCGGAGCTCACACACAGAGACGCTGCTCCGGCAGCGTCTCCCTCCCCATTGCTCTGGGAGAAAGTCCCCGGACGTCTCTTTACTGAGAATGCGGAAACGCGCCGCCATAAAAGCACAGCGGCTGACCTCCGCGCCCAGGCCCTCTCCTTGTGCCGGCCCTGTCCACCGTTATATCCTCGCAACCAACCCAGCCTCGAAGGTTCTGCTCGGTCCCCTGGCCCTCATGGATGAAGATATGAGTCCGAGTCAGTGGGATTGGCGGTTCCTTCGAACTGGTGCGCGCGTGAGGGGAGGTGGGCAGCCGCCTGGTGCCTGCGAGTGTGGTGTCGGGTGCAGAGGACTTGTTGTCGAGGTTGATAGGTATGCGATTGCCCGGCGAAAGCTGGGTTACTCAATGGGGCTCATTCTTGATGCGAGGGGGGTGCCACCGTCGACCTCACGGCGACGATTCCCTCTTTTACACTCTAAACTTCGTTGGAAGTTCCCTCGAGGGGATCCGAGTTGTGTTCGATACGGGGGTTCAAGTTCATATGATGATGACCAATATTAGAGTCAAGCACTGAGGCAGGAAAAACCTGCCGATGCTGATAAACATATTTAAAATGTCTCTGAACAACTTGAACCCTGGTCGTTTCTTTTTGGAGTCCAGTCTCTAGAGTTTTAGATAGATCTTGTTACATTTCTTTCGATGTTGATGCCAACACATTAAGTTGGCGTCATGTTCCAGCTGTCTGGAACCGACAAAATCACCCGGCTCCTAGGCCATGCAGTTGTTCTGGTGAAACTCGTGCTGCGTTGTCAAAACTGGAGGTCGGATGAACTCACGATTCAGTGATGTTTGCTCAACTCCCATGAGACTTGGGATTGAAATCTGTCATCCACAACGTAAACGCCGAACATGGCACTAGAGCAGCAAGCAACCTGACCTACTCTGGGGCATACGTTGCGATCTTTCGCTCATATTGATCATTGCACTCTCTCTCAAGTGCGTCAATATGATGTGGAGAGTCCCCAGCTTCGTCTTGACGCCCTTGGATCAAATCGCACACCACGTACGGCCTGAAGTTTTCCTTGCTGTAGAAAGGGTGCTCCTCCACCGCCGACTGGCGACTCGCCGCGGGGATCCTGACGATAGTCTTCAGCTCCGGGTTTCTCATCCAGCGCGCTATAGTTGGTTCTTCATCGTGTGTTTTTCCTCGCTACTGAAGAGTTCCGGCTATTTGTCGAATCTCTCAGCCGTCTTCTCGCCTGGCTTAAGAAGCCTGACACGTGGGTGGTACGGTGTTGCTGCGTCGAGTACAATCGGGGGCTTGCCGCTCAGCGCTTCCTTGATCTTGTCGACCTGGGAGAGGAAATAGAATTACAGATTGTGCTAAGCCATCGAGAGAGACTCTCTGAAGAGCCGCAGAGTTTCCGGGTACACACGTTCCGGCAGCTCCCGTTTGCAGCAGCGATATCTTCTTAACCATGGGTTCCTTCTTAATCTCTGTGTCAACTCCAATGTCCTCAATCTTGGCCGTTCGAATCGATCTGCACGTGATGCTGGACTGTTACGTTGGTCCCTGACGAAACTGGGCAATAGCTTCCACAACATCAAATATGGGTTCCACCTTCTTAAGAGAAGCTCCAGATCAAGGCATGACTTAGTCGCTGTTTCTGCGGGGGTCTGGACTGCCCCAGACTTGTACTTCTTAACATTTCCGTACCAGAAGATATCCAATCTACAGGTTCCCCTTTGGAGCATTGAACGACTTCCCAACCGAAAGACCGATAGCGACCCAACATGGCGAATTCTCATTATCTGCCGAAATCTGAGTTGCAGAAGGAAATGAACGGTCGTTCCATAACGGCGAATTAGGACATGCTCGTATCCTACAAGACCGAACACCTCAACAAGTTTCTAGCTACAGCTTGGGAGAAGCACAGCGAGGTGAATGACATCGAACTCATAGACGATAGAATCCAGGACGACTTAATCCGACGTTCCTTTCGTCTGGAGTTAAGCTCACCACTGCTCGGCTTCGCGCTCATACCCGGAGGCTGCGTTGCTTCTTTGACCATACCCATCAGCGGCAGCATCATGACGGAGACGTACATCAATTATGATAGCGATACCTTCCCTCATATTCTTTACGACATGAGCCAACAAGACATTCCAAAGGATTTGTATAATCTAAAGGTCTCGGTCCCAGTAGAGAGCGTCACTGGCGATGTTGGTGCGGACCGGGTTAACATATGTACCAAGGTGAGCGAATGATTCAACCATTTCCGCCCCTTTCGGGCGAAAAGTCTATCTTGAAAGTCACACTGCTAATGCATGTTCTCTCATCTTAGTGGGATAACAATATCATCGCCTTTGGTAGGGCAAGCGCGGAAGATACACACATCATCCTTCACTTCGCAAGCCCGGTTGCCCAGTACAGTGTCGTAAGTAAATGAGAATCTCCCCGTGACACATACGCCTGTGATACTGATACCAACGTATTTAGGATATTGTCGAGCCGGCAACCGAGAGGGCAAGCGTTGCATCCAACCCCCTTAACAATGCCAGTGATCTCATCAAACAGTGGTTTAATAACAGAGCCAATGTCTCTTCTATCCATTGCAAGCTGGCCCCTGTGAGGCCTATGGGGGGCATTTCTGGTGAACTTGGAATGTTTTTGAAGCCCAAGAATTTTCGCTTGGTCCCGAATGGCGACGCGGTGTGCATCTACATCAAGATTGAGGGCAGCGGTGCTACAGAGGGCGATATCAAACCCAGTTTCACCGATGTGGATGGCGCCGTCATTTGCCCCATCCCAGAGGGATCTTCCGCCAGCATCATCTTCTCGCATCGACTCTTGCATGAGAAAGTATTTCTGCCTCTGTTGCAGCAGTGCCAGGGAATCTACAGCGAAGGTCCCCTAAAGAGCATCGCGTGGGGGAACGGTGGGCGAGGATTCTGGTATGGATTCTATCTCAAGGGCGAATCCAATGTCAACATGGAAGACCAGAGTGAAGTGTATACAAGCAACATGTCGGCTGTGAAGGCCCGCATGGATGACGCCATGACAACGATGAATATCGAGGACAACAGGGTGACCTTCAGCTACAGCCAAACTTACCAAGTGGAGTGGAGGAATGATTTCACAACTTTAGATGATGAACCACACCCAGGCCTAACACGGGCAGGAGAGTTGGAAGTTGTCCTCAGACAGGTATGGTGGTCTTTGCCACGTCCAACGGACAGATGTCATGGCCAGACTCCTGGCGTGCTAACCAGGGCGACGACGGGTAGACCGGCAAAGCCTTCTCGACCGACAATAGCAATCTCATCCTCGACCTCTCTATCAGCAGGAACTCATTCTCACTCCGGAAGTGGAGCACTGTACCCGGCGTGAGGCTTTTCAACAATGTACAAAATGGGAGAATTGAATTTCAGGACGTCGTGTTGAGGTCACCGAATGTCAGCTTCATCGCTGCCGAAAGCGTGCTGGCACCAGGGGCGACCATGATCAAGACCACTCATGTAGATACCCCATATGATTTAATCCTAGTTGGCGACATGGTGGACAGGGTTGCCAGGGAATAGGTTGCGATGACATTAGGGCAGGGGGTGCGAAACTAGAAACGGCGTGGTTGAACGGTGTGGCTTACTCGGTAGTGAATTCTTAACGAAATGTCACAAGATGCCACAAGATGGCACTCCATACAGCGGGTGCACATGGTATTATGTACACCTCAGGTCTGACAAGGGCCCCTGTGTCAGGTGGTTGGTAGTACATCTGTAGTTCTGGCTTCGTTCTTGGGGACGCCCTCGTCGCCAGTGAGAAAATCCCCATGTGTTTCCACATACGGTGGGTAGGGTTCCATTTTCATCCTGAAGGCGTCTTGATGTCGAAAGCATCTTGATGCAGGTTTATCTCGCTACTCTGCCCGCCTTGGGCACGCGTCCAGGGTCGGAGATCCGTCTCGGCATCGTCTTGTGGCTGTCTCGTCTTCGTCCGGAACCATCCGGAGTCGTCCGGAGTCGTCAGGCGAACATCCGGAGCGACGGCATGGGTAAGGTGCTAAGGTAGCAGTTCTACGCCACTGTCACCACCGTCACCACGTTGTTGAGCGGCGCAAAGACCTTTTGGCGACGCAAGCTCGACCCTACCGCCCCTCGTCCGTCTTCCCCGCGATCGAATCCGGGTGATGCCCCCGAGGTACATCCACCGTTACCTGATGGGCTTTTGGCTGCTGCGATGGAGGTGGTGCCCGGGAGGGTGTGCGGGCGGCCGAGGGGATTGGGCGGCGGATGATGCTGGTCGTAGGGTTGGGCTTCCGGAACGCGACGACATGATCTGATGCGGGGAGTGGGTGCACGGTGGATGCACGGTAGGAGAGATGCATGCAGAAGGCGAGAAGAAGCGTGAACGTGTCGGCCAAGGGTGGCGATTGTCCAGTTTGACAGTGTATTGGACAAGCCATCGGGCCTCCCAGTGCTTTGACTTTTGGCTGTTCAATGCGTCTCGACAGTGCAGACGCAGGTGGCCAAGGATCCCATCGCGTGCCGGCGTCGAGCTGCTTGGCTGCTGCGTTGACACAATGATGACCTCGCGAGCACGCCGTCATTACGCGACTTGCTGAGTCGGTAAAATGAAAAGTTACCTATCCCATCGCGTCCCCACCAATTAACCAATTACCCATGCACCCCGACGAAGCCATCACGGAGCCGGCAAAATAGGGCAGCCAACCACGTCGACAGAAGCCCGTGTCCGCCGTCTCGACGCTCCAGCGTCTGTGCCACCTCCTCACAGGCTCGCTCGCTGGCCCCAGGCACCCCAGGCACCCCAGATGCCCCATAGGCCGCGCCCCTGGCGCCGATGCACGCTGCGACCAGCCTACAGCAGCCGACAGCAGCGGCCCACTGGCTCTCAGCGGCGCCCCAGCAGCCCGGTCCGACGCCACACCCTCCCGGCCAGGCGAATTGCACCGACGAGGCGGTCATTTCTCGCCCACGCTGGCCCAGCGTGCCCTACACTAACCCAACTATTGCAATTGCCCTTCTGCGCGTGTCCCAATGGGTGGCACACGCCTCCAGTTGCGACGACCAACGAGGCTGCGAAAGCATCCGGGACACGGCGCAGCTGGGTCTAGGCGCAGGGGGCGCTTCGTCGTCACAACGTGGAGGCAGGGTCCCCTTGGCCGTGTTGGTGCCGGCGTGCTTGGACTGACACTGAACTACGGAGCATCACGCAGCTCGCCCGCCCTCTCTCGCGCTCCTCGCTCCTCGCATTTGCGCTTGGGGCTGGAGGCTTGAGCGGGACGCAATGCGCGCAGTCCCTGCCCGCGCCGTCGTGGAAGAACCTTGGTTGGCGGGACTTGTTTGTCTTGGTCTCCCTGGCTCTTAGTCCCCCTGGCTCCGTCATAGGGCGCTGAGGGTGTGACGGCCGCGCTGTGATCTGTGGATGGACGGATGCTCCAGATGAGGGTGCGGGAAACGGGGTTCGTGTATGGCGGGCAGCCGTTTGGACGAGGAGGACTCGGACGCTTTTTTTTTCTTCTGCTCTAGTTTTGCTTCATTAAGACGGCGCCTTGCTGTTCCCTCGTCTTGTGGCCTTGTGCTGTCTTGACCAGATTCACCTTGTGTTGCGCCGACCTCGCCAACATCACGGCTGTCCCTCCCTCCGTACCACAACCAACAACTGCGAGTTCGTTTCACATTGTCTGCAGAGTTGCGGCAGTCCCAACAAACCTTCTCTATCGCCATTACTCGTCCCTCTCTCTACTCAGTTCCTTTCCCCCAAGCCGGCCCTCGTCAAGTCCGCATCCCATCATGATCCTCCATCGCCTGCTCCTCTTCTTCACCACAACCGCCCTCGTCGCCACCACGGCTGCCGCTACGGACCTCGCAGCACTCGCGCAGTTCCAGGCAAACCTACCCAAGTGCGCCGTCAAGTGCCTCGCCGCCGGCGTAAAAGAGCACGGGTGCGAGAGTACAGACGTCGACTGCCAGTGCACCCACCTCGAGGCCATCATCCAGACCACATCGCCCTGTCTTGTTAAGGCTGGCTGCGATCTCGACGAAATATCCGGTATGTGCAGCACAAATTTCTCATCTTTGTCTCTGTCCCATTTCCATCACCATTTCCATCATTTGCCTCGCCCTTGTTCATCTTTCAACCTGTATGTTGTTGGCTTCGACTGACTTGTGGTTAAGACACCGCCAACCTCGTCGCCACGCTATGCGCCTCCCAAATCGCCAACCTCACTGCCTCCCAAACTACCACCGCGGCCGAGGCAGCTAAATCGACTGGTGCGGCGGCTCTTCTCCCCCAGAACCTAGCGTGGGCCGGAGCGGCAGCAGCAATGGCAGTCGCGGCTGCTGCACTATAATGAGCGTATTTGCAACGATTGGCGGGCCAAAAGTAATGGGATATGAGTGTTTACATCGCAAGGCGTTGGATATCAGGATAATTTGGGTGTTTCTCGCAGGTCGGGTTGGCATGTATGCAAAAGGGGGCGCTATAATTTTCACCACAAGACGACAAAATGACGTACAATTCTTAATATTCAATTCTATATGCATCATAAGCAGGTCTACGACGTGAAATGTCATACCTAACTCATCGGAGGTTTGCCAACTCTCCGCAACGTTACCCACGGGGTTTCCATGCCCCAATTCCGTCTTGAACGCCATCTATCCAAGTCAGCGCCATCTTTTCCTTCGGCCTTCTTGCCATTCGATATTTTCTTCCTTCATCTCTTTTCCATGTCTTAGTCTAGTTTCGTTAAGGTCCAAACTTGCCCAAGGCTCCGTGGTTACCGCCATCAAAGACATCGTGCAGCTTCTCCAGCTCATGGAAGTTATAAGCCAACTCCATACCCTTGCGTCGCTGCGCCTCAACTCGACGCCAATCCCACTCGCCCTCGACAGACAGGTCAACGTCCGACAAGTCCACTGACAGGTCACCCAGCTGCTCCTCGCCGCTCATCCAGCCACCGGGACGCTCTGGCAGCAGACCTGACTCGCCACCGAGTACATAGGCCGGATGCACAGTGAAGCGGCCGAGCTTGAAGACGTACTTGCTGATGGCCGTGGCATAAATCTTCTTCTCCCAGCCACCAGCAGCATCGTTGGGTCCGCGTGTGCGCAGCTTGGCGCAGCTGGGGTCGAGCCACTCAGTCGGCCGGGCGGCATTCTTGGGGAGGTAATGAGTGACAATGTAAAGCCACTTTCGATCCCAGGCGAGCACGCGACTCCACATCTCGAATCCCTTGTAGGCAGAAATCTCGCGCTTGAAGCTGCACTCGACAGCGCCAAGCATAATGCCGATCGGGCCCTTGATTGGGCCCCCCGTCTTGGGGTCCAGGACGACCTTGGTCTGCGAGTTGCGTGATAGGGATGCCATGGAGGCACGGCCAAGGTACGAGACGAGGTGTGTTCGCGATATGTCGAGGTCGGCGAAGTAAGTCGAGTTGGACTTGTGTAGGTTGTAGTCGATCTCGAGGAGAGGGGCGTGTGAGGGAGTGATCATGGGCTTGAAGAGAGCATTTGGGCCATGTTTCGGGGACTTGCGGATGTACGAGTGGTACAAAATGGTGTAGAAGACGCGGTACTGGCTTCATGTCAGCGGCTATGCGATTCGAAGGAAACGGTCAGAGCTGCCGCGAGGGCATGTACTTACGGTCCACGCAAACGGCATGTTCTTCCAGTTAAACAGGATAAACAGCAGCAGCAGTATTCTCGAGGTGCGACCAGGACCTGTCAGGAACGAACGCATGACGGTGGCCCAGTTGATGCGCCAAGCCGCATATCCCAAAGAGCCGACTGCGAGGGGCGCAAAGACGGGCACCACGAGCGACAGCCCAGGCAGCTTCTTTGCCGCAGACGCCATGATGGATGGGAGTTCCTGCGACTATTCTCACTTTACAGCTTCGGTGCAGTGCTCGATCTAGTCGTCAGCGCCAGGGTTGCGTTATCCAGGTGAAGATCGCGGGAGATAAAGATCAGCAATGCTTCCCCGAAGAAGAGGGAGTGGAGGTCCGTATTGATTGACCTTCCGGGGTGGTAGACTTATATCTCCCCACGCGGCTAGATGACGTAAGGTCCCGGCGGCAGAGTTCACTTATTATGTGGGTAGTGTGTCGGCGCTGAGTGGGAATGGGAGACCGGGGATGGAGACGTTGATGTCTTCAGGGGACAGCTCCATCAATCACGGTTGAGACACAGTTCAGACACGGGTCGGTGCTATTCGGGCTCGAAAACTTATCGTTATCAAGCCTCGGCTCAGCCTTATCGATGGGAATCTAGCCGAAGGTTATTGTAGGCAGCGAATTGTTGGGGCCTCGGCGGCGCACAGGACGGCATGGTCTTACAGCGCGGAAACCGCATCTGGTGGGAGTGTCAGCGATGCCAAAGGCCGATCGGAGAGTGCGAGGTCGGGTGGATATTTAAGCTCGGCGCTGGATGCTGCTTCTGGGTGATTTCCGGAGCTTGGTACGCCAATGACGTGCCACAGGCCGGCGGCTCCGGAACGCAGACCAACAAATCCTCGTACCACAGGGAAAGAGAAGCTCAACAAAAGCAAAAATCATGCCATTACAGGCAATGGCCTGTATGTCTTGCAAGAGAAGGACTTGGTGGCAGATATCAAAATGGGTGGCATTGGCAAAAAATGCAAAAAGAGAAGGATAATTAGTGGAATCAAACCACCTATGTTGGACGAACAGGGAATCGAACCCTGGACCACTCCCAGATATTCAGACGAACTATGCTAAGGGAGTATTATACCACTAAACCATTCGCCCGGTTCTTGTTGTAGAAGGCTGTGATAATGAGGTATATTTTCTTCGCACGTGATGGAGTGGGGCGGCCACACTACCAGACCCTGTCGCCGGCATCTCAACCTACCCTGCATCTTGCAATTGCAAACGGCTCGGTATTATGAATGCCGAGATCTTCTCTTTTTATAAGTAGTCGGTAGCAATAGTAATCAAGATATTGTGTTCGAGGTTACAGAGTCGTGTCTTTATGAGAGCGGAGTTCGCTGTTATGTTTGGGATGGATTCATTTCTTCCCTCTTTTGCGCATCCATTACACCACCCTTTCAACTTCTTCGACAGCGTCGAGCACCGGCTTCTATTTAGGTCATTCAACATCCCCACCAGGAACCCCCCCCAAAGAGCGGTAATTCCTCCCCGTCAACATTACTGAAGCCCCTCCGCCGGCCGATAGCTTCCTTGAAGCTGAGAGTTCCATACCGCACCACAATCTCTTTCATTGAGTTAACTTTGAACTGCAACAGGCGGCACTCAGCCACATCGGCGGGCGTGGGCTGGCTATTGGATAATATGTCCGGGGCTCTTACATCATGACGGGAATGGGGCTCTGGTCAGCAACGGCCGTGAACCACCGGATGATGCCGTCCTGCGTCGTCACAATGGCATTGTACCCCGGCACAAGACACAACCCCTACTGGGTACCGGCCTTGTGCGCATCCTTGAGCTGCTCCACCGTCTCCTCCACACTGCTTGTCACCGTCCCCACAATGATTGGATAGTCGCTGAGACCCTCCTTCTATTTGGCTGTCTTGGTAGCGAAGAAGGTAGGCACTGGCACGCACATACCGGCAGGCGGAGGAGTAGATATGATGGGTGATGTTCTGGGGAGCCTTGGTTAGGAGGAGGAAAGGAGGACACGAAAACAGCGAGGAACGAGAGTTGGAGAGTGTGAGGGTTTGGGGCTTGTTACTACGACTGCGTGTATAAGCACGGATGAGATGTCGTGATGATGCAAGCCGAACTTCGGGGCTTCGGGGTAGCTGGCAGCGACACTCCGAACGGGTGGACTACTACCCCAACTGACGCAATCTGGTAAAGCGTGTGAGTGAGTCGTAACTAAGAGTCGTAAAGCTCTCAAATGCTACGGGAGAGACCACCACCCACGGAGATTCCGGAAGGTCTTGATTGGGCCTTGGTGGGTCTTCGGAATTCCCATGTCGCTTTGATATGGGCCCAAAGACATCATCTCATATTTAACTGGCTGGGAGAAGGACTTGCGATGGGTTATTTAAGTATTTGATTTGGGTTTGAAAACCCCTGGAATGTGTCTTCAACTGATATATGTAGGAGAAGATGCTGACTAGAGCCTAGATCTTTCTTTTTCATATACCAGTCCCAGAGACCTTGGGTTGTTTATTCAAACCTTTATATCCGATCCATATGCCCGTCCTGTGGTTCCCCACATGGCAACTCCTGCCGGTCATGTGGGATTCTACGTGTTGTTGCGACTGCTCAACTCCGGCTTAGGACCGGCATTTCGATACCCGGTACCCGGTCAAGACATTGCTCCCAACATCGTCGTGAACTCAGGTTCATCGGCTGACCTGAGTGCCCTCGGCGGGCTCAAGCACCTTCCACTCACATTCGAGGTTCTTGTTTTCGTTGTGCTCCCTCAGCTTGGCGATAATCTTGTTGGCAATCTCCTCAAAGTTGTGAGTAGCGAGAGCCAGAATGGTGGGTCCAGCGCCAGACAGGCAGACACCCAAGAAACCGGGCTCGGTCTTGGGCGACATGGACTCGACGATCTCAGTGAGACCGGGGATGAGCACCTGTCGGTACGGCTGGTGGATCTTGTCCTGCATGGCCAAGTGGATGAGTTCAGGGTCAGGGGGCGACTGTCCGAGAGCAACAGGCAGCAGGGCAATTCGCTGCAAGTTGAATGTCTGAGTAGTTGAGTTAGCCGAGTCAGGTTCCAGCCCAAAGCCTTGGCAATCTGAGACTCACCACATCAACTCGAGGGTACTTCTCGGGGAGAACCTCACGGGCCCGGTGGGTGGGAACCTGGAAGTCGGGAATGATGGCCACGGCCTTGATCTCCTTGGCCCAGGGGAACTTGATGTGGTGACCGATTCCATGGGGAGGGTCCGGGGGGGGTCTTGCCGGTGTCCTCGCCTCCGGCTGGCGCAGGAAGGACCTCACTAAGGGGAATCTCTGTCCTGGCGACGTCCTCGGGGGTCAGGGGCTTGAGGTAAGTTCCGACAAACCCACCATACAGAGCAGCTCCGACATTGTCGGGATGTCTCTCTACAAGCTGTGTTAGTTTCCCTCTCGGGATGACTCACGGACGGCATTTTCACGCACCAATCATGAGACAATAGTCGAAGAGCCGGTCGACGTCGAGGTCCTTGAGGCCACCGACCTCCTTGCCCAGGACGACACCAGCTACGACGGCAGCACCAGAGCTGCCGAGGCGCGGCCGAGGGGGATGGGGTTCTTGATGTGGACATGGGTCTCGACGGGAAAATCACGCTGGCCGTGGCAGCGGAGGACGTAGAGGGCGACGCGGGTGATGAGGTTGACCTGGGGATCGAGGCTGATCTCGGCGGTGCCCTCGCCCTGGCCCTCGTAGGTGAGCCTGCAGTTCAGCGGGTGGTCGGACTTGGGCTTGGAGCGGTCGATGGTGACGTGCAGCTCGAGGTAGACGGAGAGAGCGAGGCCGATGACATCGAAGCCCGGGCCGATGTTGGCGCTGGAGCACGGCGTCTTGACAATGAAAGACTCCATGACTGTGGTTGAAACAGTAGGGAATCGATCACCCGGGTGGGCTGGTAGCGACGGAATTCGAGGTGGTCCAGACGAGGCCAATGGCGCAATTGGGGCTAAGTCTCAAGATTCCCGGCTCCTTGGCTCCTTGGGAGAAGTTTGCTCAGCGGACGGCCACTCATCCTGGCCGAGATGCTACTACGTGCTCTAGCCGATGACGGAGCCCCAAGCAAAGCAAGCCCTGGCGGGGTAAATTCGCGGTGTGCCCCTACTCGTCCCTCGTGAGCCAGTGCGGCGGAGTCTCTTATGTACGCCGTCCCATTGGCCCAACTCCTTGGCCAGAAGGGTTTTTTCCCTGTGCTAAATCCGGCAAGAGCCAAGAGTTTGTCGGGTGATCGGCCGGCACCTGTCTGCCATGTCTTCTACGGTCTGGCTTGTCTCAGCTAAAACACTCTGATATTGGATTGAAGGAAGCACATGAGATGCACATGAATGCTCATGAAATGCACATCGTTCAACACATGAGTGTGGGATCACCAATTTCCGGCTGCTACCCCGTGGGAAAATCGCCATTGTCTCATCACTTGTTGCCGTCTGACCTGCCCGGCGCCGACGACGCGAAGCTGCTGATCCAAGCCACCGGTAGCACAGCATTGCAGTATGCCGCAGTAGGCCATGCACGCATGTGAAGCGCCGGCCCGCCGGAACTCGCGTGACCTTGAGGAAGAATAAATCAACATTTGATGTCAGTGCAAGGACTATGAGTTGGGAACTGCCCAAAACTGTTGAGCATGATCAGTCCGGTTGAAAATGTTCCGTCAAGAGCTGTGCTGCTGTCAAAACTGCACGATGCAGTGACTTGGGACTCTTAGGCCAAGAAGCCTGGTCGCCACTGTGTGACACTCATCTGAAGCTACAAGACAAGAAGCAGCTTGCCTGTCCGCAGTCCGGTCCATCACAACAGCGATGTAAGCAATCCTGCGACACGCAAAGGCACCTCACTTGTCAAATTCATGACAAGTGACGGAGCCTAAAACCTATACCTAAATACCCCATCATGCCGTTTTGCCTGGGGACGCCGAGCTTAAAATTGTGAGCTCGCCGGACCACGGCACTTGTAGCTTCTGACGGGGCTGGAATGTCGCACAGTCCACCCGTCCCAAAAATAGACGACCCCCGCGGGCCCCATTTGATGTCAACAACAGCTAAACACGTGGGATAGCTTTCCCCTAGTGAAAGGTCTTTGCTCATAAGCCAACCTCGTTTTGATGACTGCTTCGAACTCTATGTCGGAACAAATTTAAAGTCATTCATCTGTACTGGAACGTTGTATTGGAGCCCCAGCATGTAACATTGACGCAGACCACCGTTCCCGTTGATCTTCAATGCGGTTGCCGGTGAGACCTCTGATGGGCAGCATTTCTCGTGTTTGACTAAGAGCGATGCATCTTGTGTCCCGGATTGGGCCATGATCCTCCATATTCCTCCAATCCCTCGGCACCTGAGCCTCGTAGATCTCCGATGAGTTGGGCTTCGGAGGAATTTCCCAAGCCTCATTCGGGGGGCACTGCCGAATCCGTCATGTGCAAGACCACGTAGAAGATGATCACACATCTAGACGCACCTAGACATGACGTATTGGGCTTCGCTCCGAAAGCCTCGGAAGGGAAAGGTTCACGGGTTCAGCGGTGCGCGCCCTCGAGCGGCGCATGGCACGACTAGACTGCGAGCTGGGTCGGTCTCGCGCTGGAGCTATCAATTTTGCTAGTGAGTGCGCCGGCGGGTGAGGTCATTGCTTCCCCAGAGGACCAAGCAAGATCCCTTCCAGGCCGGGTCCATCAGGGCCCACGGGGGGTCCAGAAGCCCGCTGAAGGCACTGACGGGCCTTCGAAAGGTTCTAATGGCTTGTGGCCCGGGCGCGCCGGGCGGAGCGGGTGTTCAGAATACGAGGGCGGCTGCCCCACAACGGACTCCTTGCCACACCTGATCAGGCGCGGGCAGAGCGACCAAGCGATCTGGGCCGTGCCAGTCTATGCCCGTCTGTGCAAGTCTGTGCCAGTCTGTGCCGCATAGGGCAATGGTCGGGAGGGAAAACAGACTGATGGCAAGCCATCGTCTGCCCGCCTGCGACGCAAATAGATTCTCGCCTTGCAGGCCAACCCCAACTCTCCGCCGTGACACCCGAGTCAGAGGCGCCGGCGGGATGGCTGATCCTCCGGCCGGCGTCCGGCGTCTGCGTCTGGCACTATTCGGGGAAATCGACCCAGCCTCTAGATGTGGAGTGGCTGATTGGCGACGCTCGTCATGGTAAGCTGCATGTTTGTTTTGAAGTTTACAAGGTGCAAAGTGTAAGCTTCCGAGTATAAAGGGACCGGCAACCCAACACTACATACCTCTTTTTTGGAACATCATCACACACTCTCAACACTCAAGCCTTACAGCCTCAACATCTTCAACACCTCCATCACCTCCAACACCTCCAACACTCGCTTTAATCAACCTTTACTACACCCTCCAACCAACACTACCGCAAACATGCAGCTGTCCAGCATCCTCAGCATCTTCACCCTGGCCACCGCCGCCTCGGCTGTCACTGGTGAGTCCTCCCAACCATGCCAACATCTCGAACCATGTCACTAACATCCATACTCTAGTCTCCTACGACACCGGCTACGATGACAAGTCTCGCTCCCTCACTGCCGTCTCCTGCTCCGACGGCAGCAACGGTCTCATGACCAAGCACCCCAACTGGAAGACCCAGGGCAACCTCCCCAAGTTCCCCTACATCGGTGGCATCGACGCCATTGCCGGCTGGAACTCTCCCTCTTGTGGCACCTGCTGGAAGCTCGAGTACAATGGCAAGTCTGTCAACGTTCTCGCCATCGATCACGCTGCCAGCGGCTTCAACATCGGCCTCGCTGCCATGAACGCGCTCACCCACGGCCAGGCTGGCAAGCTCGGTCGCGTCAACGCCAAGGCCACCAAGATCAGCGCCAAGAACTGCGGTCTCTAAACGATATCCTTACGAGCTTAATGATGGGATAATTTGGTCGACGATGGGCATCTTCACTTCTCTCCTTAATTGTTTTTAATAAGCATTGCATTAGCTGGCGTTTTAGAATACGAATGATCACACTAGATCAACATAGACTTGCATTAATCAATCAACCAATATTATCACACAACTTTCTGATTATTATATCCGTTTAAAGTGTCTCTCAAGTGGCTTTGATAGAGTGAACGATCTGGCAGTCACAACTGCTCATAGAAAATATATTTGCGGTAGTTGTGCATTCTGTAAAGCAAATGTTCGACCTCCCGTTTTTAGCCATTCGAGTCCATCTCCAGCGCCTCGCGACCACCTGCCTCGACCTGGCTTTGAAGCATGCCAGGGTTTAACGGTATCGTCTCTTTGAACTCTTTACATCGACTGTCCTTAAATAGCGAGATGAGGACTTGTTTGCGTACGAACCACATATACTTATTTCGTTCCCTTTCTGCGTCTTCTATTCCGTGATGGTGGTGTTGGCGATTTCGGTTTAGGGATAGTCCTGCCTGGGGAAATCGTGCCACTGGAGCTAGACTCAGCCTTCTTTCGAATATCGTAGTGTTCCATGGATGGTGGTGTCGTAATAATTTCCGGGGGAGGAGACAGCGAAGAGCTCGAGCCACTCGTTGGACTCGTCTGTTTCAGTAGAGTTTGTGCCGTTGGAGATGTATTGTTCGTCAGTAATTCGGTCCCGGAGGTCTCCGTATCATCGACTGACGTGGACCTCTCCGAAAGTGATTGACTGCTTTGGAACGTGGCACCAAGTTCAAGAGCGCTTTCATCTGCTCCCCCTTCTTAAAATGGTCAGTATTATTCGATTATTCTCAAACTCACAACACTTACCATCGTCGCTATCAGCGTCCATGACCCACATCACATATTCTACAACCTCGACCCTTGCGGCGAATTCCTCGTAACTCAGGCCCTGCCCCAACCCAGTGGATGGAAATCGAATTTCGCTTGGCGCTTTGAAACCCCCGACAGCCTCCTTTCCTTTGACAAGGGCCATTGCAAAGTCAATGAAGCGACCAAACAAGCTCATTTCACCCTTGAAGACAACGCATTTATTCCGAGGACACTAAGCCATGAAGTTGATGGCGTCTGGGTTGGAGGCCTTGTTGATCTGCAGTTCGGTGATCTCGTTGGTCTCAGGGTCGCGACTGGACTCTAAAGTGAGATCGAGGTGTGAGAGCAGCTCCAAAGAAGGGGTTATGACGGGATCAACTTTGAGGATTCTGCCTTTCAGATACTCTTCGTAGGCCAGTTCCAAAACCTCGTGTCGAGTCTTGTTCATGGTGGTAAGGGATTCAGGGCCTAAGACGGAGATTCCCTCGCCATCTTGGGCGTCATCTTTGCAGGGCATCGTGCTTGCGGGAGGGAGAGAAACAACTTGGGCTGGCGATGAGGCGATAGCAGCAAGACCAAGGAAAATGTGAGTTGTAGAAATTTCGCTTGAGCTCGGTTGGGTGATGCAGGCAGGAGTTAAGGAAATGCCAGAATCCGTGGCAGGATTCGAGGCAGCCAAGTCCGAGCTAGGCTACTGTGGCAGCTGTCTAGCACTGGCAGGCAGTCTGCACTGGCCTCAACCTCAGCTCACAAGATCAAACGGCGCTCATAGTAACACGCACAGCCCACCGATGAACTAGCTTCAATTCATCTTCAATTCTTCTTTCCTAGCAGTGCGCAGAGTGAAAGTTGTAAGTTACCCTCTTAATAAAGTAAAGGGCTCCAGCAAATGAGAACGCGATGGTGTAGTATGAGGCATGTTCACTTTATATTGTCCTCTCTCCTTTTATATTGAGAGAACATTTGCCTTGTGGCAAGGGTCTTGTTGTGGCAAGGGTCTTGAAATTTCTACCTTGCTCTTGTTGCGTAACCAGCGCTCCTCATTGCAACTTCACACCCTGGCACGTCACCCTTGTCTGCCGACGGCTGTCAGCAACCCAATCGGCACCTTCAAAGAGTTCATTCTCATTTATTTGAAGCATCTGTCAACGTGAATGTGTTAAAAATAAACTCGATAATGCCATTCATGTGTAATTTCACCCGGCCACCGTCCCAAGGAGGCGCATGCCCAACGGCGCTGAGTCGACGGTTGTGAGTCGACGGTTGCATGGGTCGGAGCGAGATCTCGCGAGCTGACTAGACGACATTACGGATAGTTTCCCGGGAGTATCCGCCAACACCTTCGGGGTAGCAGTGTCCGGGTTCATCACCAAGTCACCAGGCCTGCTGCCGCTCCTCACGTTGCAAGGTAGCACTCCGTGTCTACCCCGGCTTGGGAGGCCGTACAGACGCAGAACTTCCAACCCGGACGACGTAAACGGGTTAGACCCAACTGCTTGGGCACCGATTCCCCCAGTGCGACGCTGCGGCCGGTGACTTTGCTGTGACTGGACTGAGCAGGCTGCCGGCGATGCAACTGCAGCTTGGGGTTACATTCCTAGCCCGCCACGTTGCCAAGGCTGACATCGAGTGCAGTCGAGGTGTGTGGGTTCGCGGAGTGGTTGGACAATGGAAACAACCCGGACCTTGTCACGGCGCGGCCGCATGATGAACCGAGTTCGGGCGCCCCCAATCGTAACGCGGCACGGATTTGCATTTCATGAATTTTTATTTATTAGGAAACAAAAGCAAACATCAGATCGAGGGCATGATCGAGTGTTTGCATGCCTAAAGCCGGCTTTAGATGATAAGCTTCGAACCAAGTGGCGCCCTCTCCGATCTGCCGAAGCTAGCGTTGCGCATGGGGACAACGCAACGTGGGGCCCTCGTCATCAGCTCTGTTGGTACCCTCTTCCTCTAACCCGGAAATTCATGACTCTTCTCCTGAAGGTGGTGGCATCAGGCAACTCGCTCACCGAGTCTCGAGCGGAACACATCCAAGACGAAACCCGCGAGCCAGCATCTCTCTAAAATGAAGCCGGCTCCCGCCCCAATACCGGTGCCGCCGTCGCCCTTCATCGAGCGCCTCCCGAACGAGCTCCTCGTTCAGATCCTCGGATTCCTCGACTCACCTTCAAATATTCAGGAGAAGTTGCGTGAGGACCCGACAAAAGTCGCCCGGCCTGTCAGCACCGGCGCTGACACCGGAATCGACACCCCCGTTAAGAACGCCTCTCTGGTCTGCCGCCTCTGGAGGCGATCGGTTTTGCAGCTCCTCTTCCGCAACGTCGTCTGGTCCTTCCAGCGCTTCTACAAACCGAACGATGGTGACATCGCCTCCAAAATCGAGATTCTAGACTTTCTACAACGCAACGGTCTGTCGAAGGATGTAGAAAACTTCACCATCCTCATAGATCCTCCAAAGGGGACGGGAAACTTCAGATACGCCGACGGGGAGTTTTGGGGCCTATTGCCTTCAGAAGAGAGCCCGCTGCAGCCGCCCATGTCTTTCAATCTCCTTTGGTCTGTCCTCTCTCAACCGCCCCAGGCTTCGTCGACGCAGCGTCCCGTCTCAGCGAATGGCCGGAGTGCAAGAGAAACCGACGCAGCGACTCGGCCACATTGGGATAATAACTGGCTGTGGCACACCATCTTTGGACAACTCGATCCACTTCGAATCACGTTGATTAGTTCGGCAGATATCATCTCTTCGCTTTTGAGTCGCAGTGTAGACTTGACAAGTGAGTGGGCTTTCAATAGTCACTATCACATCGTGTCATTGTCGCGAACATCGCGTTCCCTCACACAAAAATGCGACGCTGCAGACGCCCTTGCTCTCTTACCGTCGAACATCCAAGGGGCTACCGGGAACCCTGTTCCCAGTGATTTATTCGGTATCCGAGATTGGACATCGCTACTTGTCAATGAAGGCTCGTTTATCCCCGTCTACTCCGCTTACGAGTTCTTCCACTACTCCGCCCCTACTCTCCTCCCCATCATCTTAAACTCCTCCGACTCGTCATTCAACCATATCCAGAAGACCCTCAAGTCATTCTCATACATTGGTACCTTCCCGCTTTCCCGCCACATTCGAGACGTCGTCCTCCCTTACTGCCCCCCGGTTGAGCACCTATTTATCCAGATCATGCCCAAGGCCCTCGACTTTTGGGAAAACGGCCGCCTGGCGCATATTGATATTACCGACCTGTGGCTTGAGTGTGACACTGCATATTCGCTTGTGATGCGCGAGGTCTTTGACCGAGACGTAGAGTCGGGGTGGAAGAAGCTCCAAGTATTTGAGAGCGGCGATGCATCCACCGAGGAAGCATGGAATATGGCAATGCAGTATGTCCAAGTGCATGGGCTCAATGGCTGGAAAATGAAGGGCGAGGGATACTTTGTCAGGCAGGGAGGGCGGGCATAAGGCGTTTGGGGCCACGATTCAGACATCTTAGCTTAAGAGGCCCCGTTGGCTAAGTGGTATAGCGTGTCACTAGTAATGACAAGATCACTGGTTCGATTCCAGTACGGGGCAAAGCATCAGCCTTCGGGCTCACATCATTTTTGTCATTTTTGCCATTTTCTCTCTCTAGGAGAGAATTAATAACGTTGGTATGGTTATAGTTGTAAATGGATGCGCGCACTGCAACCGTTCTTTCGCATTAGGCAATGTAGCCAACTTAACATCCGTGTCTTCCTCTCCCGCCTCTCTATCCCTGACCTTTGTAAGATCTCTGAAACTCACTTCGTGCTGTTCATGCAATTGCAAATACCAAATCAGGGTAATTTATTGATTCTCAATAAAAAATAAGAGATGAATAGGTCAAATTGTTTCGTGAGAACTTCTACCATTCCATACTCAGCGGCACGAGCGTTCCAACCCGAATAATAACAACATAATGTGAAGTCATTGAGACTCTATCAGTAATGGCGTTCGTCTCTGAACGCAAATCTATCCATGGTCCCGTTCCCATCAACTATTACAGAACCATCACGAACTCTGCAGCAAGTCCCAGCTGCTTCATAATCAACACCGTGATAATTATGTATATCCGAACCCATTCACAAGCAATATGCAAGGCAACGTGTAAATCGACATAAACGCGCAATATGCAACCCGGCGCTGTCACTCCAACCCATTGGCCCAGAATACAAGTAATTGAAAACAAGATTTGTAAGCCGCATCAGCCAGAGGACTCAGTCCTCATCACTGCTGATGTCGCCGTCTTTGTCACTGTCCGACAGATCCACGATGGGCTCCATGGCCTCGTGCTCCTGCATCTCACGATATGTGCTCCAAGTCAGGCCGAGGAAGGCGACGATGATCATGGCCCCGCCGATGATGGCGGCGAAGCTAAGCGGCTCACCCGTGATGAACCAATCGACAAGGGCGACGATGAAGATGGTCAGGAGGGCGGCAACGGATGAAAGGACCGGGGATGTGAGGGAGATGAGGACGAGGAATGAGCCGCTGAAGGTGGCATTGGCCAAAACGGCGCAGAGAATCAGCCAGCAGGTAGAAGCGACAGGTAGCTCAAATTTTTCGATGCCAAGGAAGTGAATGATGGGCAGAGGAATCCACAGGACCGTAAGGGTGAAAAGGCCGATGCATGAGCCAAAGGTGTTGGCGAAGATCATACCTCGGCCAGGTGAGACCCCCTCGGGCGGGCAAGCGAACCGCTTGTACAAGACCTCGTAGAGGCCGTAAAGGACAGAACCAACACCGATGACGAGGTTTCCGAAGAAGCGGTTGCTGGCCTCAGCACTCTTGGCGCCATCTTTGGTATCTCCATATGCAACGACAAGAACGCCAGCGATGGCGATGAGGACGGCCACGGACTTGTCGAGACGCAGAGGCTCCTTGAGAATCGGCACGGAAAATACGTAGGCAAAAAACGCGGAACAATTGTAAATGGCCGTCAGATCCGAGGGCGTCGTCAGACTAACGGCGATGTACCAGCTCAGCCCCGCAACGGTCAGGGAGCAAGTAATGATGGCCGTGAAGCGGACGATGTAGCGAAGAGGCCGGGCCCGTTGCTGGACGGAGATGCGGAAGACGTCGAGCGTCTGCGTCTCGATCATCATGGCCGTAGTGCGCAGCAGCTGCTGGTGGCGCTTCCAGAAGACGGGCCAGGGCAGGTCGCGCTTCTGGATGCGCAGAATGGCAAGCTGGACGGGCCAAAGCACAACCCAGGAGCCGTGGGTGAAGTACATCATGCAGTACGCCTTGTCCCAGCCAAGGTCGTGCTGAATGTAGGCGCTCAGCTCCGTTTGTATGCAGAAGGCGATTAGGCTGACGACGAGGAAGAAGGCGGCGTATGTGTACTTCTTGCGCGTCGTGTTGCTCTCGGCCGCCGCCGCTGTGCGTGGACTGCGGCTGCGCATCGTTGAGCGCCGGCTGAAGGATGGTCGCTGGACCATCTCGCTGTGGTAGGGGCTTGCGTTGCGGCTGGACCCGTGGCTTGATCTCCGGCCATCATCGTCGCTCGCTGGTGAGAAGCCGGCGCGACCGCGCTCTTCGTCTGATTGCTGCTTGCGCAACAGCGGTGTCTCGGATCGCCCATCGGTAGGGCGATTGAAGGGTGGCCGGCGGGCGCTTTCGGAGTCCATGTTGTCTAGCTCGTACCAGCTGCTGTCCTCGTCCTCGTCGTCTTCGTCGTCGCGTTTACCGTCGGGATTTGAAACGGTGATCGGATTGGTGTTCGGGCCGCGGGTACCAACACTGCCGGGGTTGCCTTTCGCTCGGGATTCGCGGGTGCATGTGGTGTCGTCGTTGGAGATGGGGGACTTGGTTGAGATGCGCTCGTGGTCTCGCAGAAGATGGACCTCTTGGCCGTGGTTGGGTCGCCGAGGCATAAAGAGAGTGAATGCAAGTCAAAAGAGAGGAGAGAAGAGAAGGGACGTCGCCCAGTGGTTTCCGGGGATAAGGCTTATGTTGGACCCGATCAGCCGTGCTGTGGTGGTGTTGAAGACCCCGTGTACGTCCAGTGCTGTCGTCGGAATGTTGGTCAGGGTGTTCTAGGGGTCACAGTTGAGTGGT